>CABHPP010109886.1:4457-19964 GCA_902168425.1 Peromyscus attwateri | reverse complement strand
TTCATTTTATTTGTTTTTTGCTGTGCGGGATATGGAACCCACACACTCAAGTGCCCAGCCCCCCACACCCCAGTCCCTAACTAGGTCTCTGTAACTGACAAAAGAGTCACAGCCGAACCAGGTAAAGCCACAGGAAGAGGCTGGGGGGGATGAGGCCTCAAGCCCCTGCAGAGCCAGAGTCTCTGAGTCTGGGACAGGAAGGAAGGACCCTCCCAGGCACCACCTACACCCAGGGTCTAGGACTCTGGCTGCAGATGAGAGCACAGCCAGTTCTTTTTGACTTGCCCACCTGGGGAGGACTCTTTTGAGGAGCTGGCCCAGCCCATAGGAAGGCTTTCCGCTTGCGTGTGCTCTGGGTGGTGGCAGCGCTCTGGCTCTCCCAGTCCCTCCATCTCCTGAGATATAGCTGTAAAATACACATTTGTTGTTTCGTTTGGCTGCTTTTATTTCTTTTCTTTTCTTTCTTTCTTTTTTTTTTTGGTTTTTTGAGACAGGGTTTCTCTGTGTAGCTTTGAGCCTTTCCTGGAACTCACTCTGTAGCCCAGGCTGGCCTCGAACTCTCAGAGATCCGCCTGGCTCTGCCTCCCGAGTGCTGGGGTTAAAGGGATGCATCACCATATCACATAATTTATTATAGATTTTTATTTTTTAATTATTTGCATTAGTGTGTATTCATGTGTAAATGAGGTTTATTTAGTTTTATTTCATGTGTATGTGCGTTTGTCCGCATAATGTGTCCCGCATGGGTGCAGTTCCCAGCCCTGCCAGAAGAGGGCACTGGATTCCGTGGAACTGAAGTTACAGGGGGTTGTGAGCTGCCTTGTGGGTCCTGGGAACTGAACAAAAGTCCTCTCTGAGAGCAAGAGCCCTTAACCGCTGAGCCACCTCTCCAGACCTCTTTTCTTTTCCTTCTGTCTCAGGCTCCTCTGTTTCCACGCTGGCCTAAAACTCAGGACCCTCCTCTCAAATGCAGAGGTGACATGGGGAGGTCTGGCTGAGGTGACCCCCATACTCTCAGGCACTGGGGGGGTGGAGGAGGTGCAACCTTGTTGGAGGAAGTATGTCACCGTGGGTCGGTGGGCGGGCGTTGAGATGAAAAGTCTCACCCCGTTTTCAGTTCGCTCTCTCTGCTCTGTGCTTGTGGTTCACTATGAGCTCTTCCGCATCTGTTCGCCACCTAGTCCACGCTGCCCCACCCTCGGAACCAAAGCCCAGATAAACTTTCTTCCATAAGCTGCCTTGGTCTTGGTGTTTTATTTATCAGGGCAACAGAAAAGCAGTCAACACAGCAGGCCTGCGCGCACACAGCAGGCCTGCGCACCATGCCGGCTGCGCGCGCGAGCTGCGGATCCCGAGGCCAGGTCTTCTGTGTCCCGTGCTCGCTGCTCGCGGCCTGTGTGTGGCTCTGGGACGCGGCTAGCTGTGGTATGGTGGTCTCCCACTTGGCTCTTCACGGTGTGATGTTTCCGGAACCCTGTCGTACCTCCCAGGCCTGGCCTTAGCCACCCCGGGCACTCAGCCTGGCTTTTCCCACCCTGCTGTATGTAGGGATCTGCTGAGGAGCTGTGTCTGGTGCCCAGCATAGGCCAACCAGTGCTGTCCTGGGGGAAACTGGGTGTGCTGGTACATGTTTGTCATCCTAGCACTCGGGAAGCTGAAGCAGGAGGATCACTGCAAGCTCGAGAGCAGACTAGGCAACAGAGTACAGTCTTGCCTCAAGAGGTTGGGGAGGAAGAGAGAGAAAGGAGAGAAAACCACATGGGTCTCCACTGCCCAGGTGGGGCGAGCACTCACTCCAGTCTGCATACTGTTCACAGAGGGTGTCCCGGCTCTTTGTACGCCCCGGGCCTCCTGCTCTTCATGGCATCTGGGGACTAGACGAAGGGACAGCTGAGAAGGCTTGGACAGCATCAGGAAACATCTCGCCTGCCACATACAGGCCGGGCCCCTCTGATCTGTGTCCAGTTGGAGCTGCCCCAGAACCCCGCTAGGAGACTGAGAGCAGAGAGGAAGTCCAGCCGGCCGTGAGCATTCAGGCTGGTGGCGGAGGCCCAGCTGGCCACGCCCTTCTTTAGGCTTTACCAGTCTTGCTAGAGGGACAGTCAGGGACAGAGGCCACCACATCCATGGGAAGGGGCCATGCAAGAGTGTTTGAGGGTTTATGGGTAAAAGCTTCAATGATTTTTTTTTTTTTTTTAAGTTTTTCAAGACGAGGTTTCTCTACGTAGCTCTGGCTATCCTGGATCTCGCTCTGTAGATCAGGCTGGCCTTGAACTCAGGGATCCGCCTGCTTCTCCTTCCTGAGTGCTGGGATTAAAGGAGTGTGTTCACACCTCCTGGCTTAGCCCCAAAGATGTCAACCAGCAGAAGAAAACTTAGAGTGAGCTGGGGAGACTGCTAACTTTGTAAATGTGTCCAGGGCTTGTAATCCCAGTGCTGGAAGGGAGGCATAGGCAAATCTCTGGGGACCACTGGACAGCAGGCTAGCTAATGCAGTGAGCCCCAGGTCCCAGTAAGAGACCCTGTCTCAGACAAATAACAAACAAACAAACAAGCTGGGTATGGAGGCGCACACCTTCAATCCCAGCACTCTGGAGGCAGAAGCAGGTGGATCTCTGAGTTAGATATCTCTAAGCCTGGTCCACAGGGAGAGAGAGTTCCAGGACAGCCAAGGCTACATAGAGAAACTTTCTCAAAACAACAAAACAACAAAATTTAAACAATTTTCGTTGACGCCTAAGGTTAACTTGCACATACCCAACCCAAGGTTTCAGGGCTGTTTGTGAAGAAGGGTCAGAAGTAGCACAAATGTCCATGGAAGATGAGCCAGCCAGGCTTGCTGGCTCACACTTGTGACTCCCTACGCCCTGAAGGCCGAGGCACAGGATTACCAAGAGTTTTCAAGGCCAGCCTGGGATAGAGTAAGACATTGTCTCAAAAATGACCAAGAGTGGGGTGTGGTGGTGTGCTCCCTTAGTCCAGGCACTGGAGAGCCAGAGGCAGGGGCCATTTCTGTGAGTTTGAGGCCAGCCTGGTCTCCACAGGGAGTTACAGGACAGCCAGGGCTACAGAGATCCTGTTGCAAAAAATCAAAACAAACAAATAAAAAGAAAAATAAAAAGAGAAAGACAGTGTTGGGGTGGGAGTTCAATAGTGGAGTGTTGGCCTCCCCTGGGCTTCCACAGTGCAGAAACAGCTGGCACTTGCCTTTCACTGGGGAGGTGGAGGCAGGATGTCAGGGTCTCATGTAGCCCAGGCTGGCCTTAGATCCCTAGCAGAGGCTGACCTTGAACTTCTGAGCCACATGCCTCCACCTCACTCTTCTTCTTCTAAGATTTATTTTTATTTTGGGGAGGGGGCTTCAGAGGCCAGAAGGAGGTGTCTGAGCCCCTGGAACCTAAGTCACAGGTGGTCCCTGAGCCGTCACGTGGGTGCTGGGTTTCAAACCCAAGTCCTCTGCAAGAGCAGCCAGTGCTCTTAACCTTTGAGCCATCTTTCCAGCCCCCCCCCTTTTTTTTTCTCTTTTTTGAGCCTCGATCTGACTCTGTAGCCCAGGCCTCCCTGGAAGTCTTGCCTTGACCACTCTGGCCTCCGAGGGCTGGAATCCCAGGCGCACCCACCACTCCCAATTTTGTTTTTCCCAGGCCCTTCTCTGTCTATAAAACCAAGTTAATCCACTGATACCTTTGAAACCTATTTTATAGAGCCAGGGCCACCCAGAGTCCGGAAGCCAGGTGAGGCAGGGGATGTTCCCTGGGGCAGAGAACAAGGCTGAGCCAGCCCAGCATTCTGGGACAAAGGGCAGGGTGGGAAATCAGCCGGCCAAAGGCACTGAAGCTTCATTGCTGTAATTCCACCCTCTACCCTCTGACTTCTGGCTGCCCTTTCTCAGACTTCCTGTTCTTGCAAAGCTCTTTTTGTGAAAGAAACAAGGAGAACAGCTAAGCAGAGCAGGCTCCCCCCAGCAGTGGCTTCAAGAGGGTGTATACAGCGCGCCTGTCACCCCAGCACCCAGGAGGTGGCAGAAGGGGGACCAGGCTTTTAAGGTCACCCTCAGCTACCTTAGACATGGAGTTTGAGGCCAGCCTGGGCTGACAGGACTCTATCTCAAGGGGAAAAAAGAATATTCTGGGCGAAGGCTGTAGGGATAAGTCACCCCCGCTTTTGGGACAGGGTGTCACATAGCTGGGATTGACTTTGAAATGGAGGCAATCCTCCTGCCTCAGCCTCCCCACTGCAGAGATGTCAGGTAAGGGCTGAGTGCCATGTTTTCCAGGCAGCCTTGATGTGAACTTATCTAACACACCGTGGTGATGGTTTCTTTCCTGCCGATCCATTTTCTGTTGATTTAATTTAGAGCCCAAAGAACCCAGGTAGTTAGATGAAGGAGGATCCTACACCTGCCACAATATGCAAGGACACAAAGGCCACACAATGTGAGATCACGTGACCGGAAATGTCCAGGAGAGCCCACAGAGGGGAGGTTCGCAGTCTGGGGAGGGGTTGGAACGACCCCTCATGGGGAGGTTGAGAACACAGTGATGGGATGTTCTGAACTGATGCTGGTTGTGCTGACACCCACTGGAACCATACTTTAGGGGCTTGTGTTGAGCTGTCAGTAAGACAGAAGTCAGGGATGTTCTGTGTGGAGCCTCCCCATCTCCCCACCTCATGTGACAGAGCCACAGAGGGCAGTTGGCGCCCCCTGCTGGCCAAGCGGTTGCCATTTGCTCTTGCCTTGGCTCCCTGCCCCTCCTGTGTCCTAGAACTCTCCTGACAGCCATTGGGAAGGGCTGCCTTCGTATTATAGGGGAAATGGAGGCTCACAGAGGCCACAGGCAGACAGCGGTGGGTTCAACAGATACATCATGATTTATTGGTCCCTTATTTATTTAGAGGTACAGCTAGTCCCTTCCCACGCCCAGCCAGTGAGTATCCAGCTCATCTGGAACATCAGGCTAGAGGCTGATGTGGCCAGCCACGGATGGTCTTCCTGATCCAAGGGCTGTAGGGGGCCACGGTGATGGCCACAGGAGGCTTGAAGATGCCTGTGCAGTGTTTGGAGCTGAAAGACAGGATCCCATCCACCTGGCCTTTGCCACACACCAGAGGCCCTCCAGAGTCACCCTGCCGGAGGTGAGGGGCATGGGTCAGCTTTTGCATCTGCATCAGGGGACCAGGGGCCTGGGGGGCTCTGGGGCTGCTTACAAGCCACATGTGCATCCCTGTCCTGTCTTCCTTCCCCTGTTCTCTCTCCTTTCTGCCCCAGAGCCTTTGCTCTGGGCCCAGATGACGAGTCTGTGATGCTGGATTTCAAACCACAACTCTCTGACTTCCTGACTTCCAACCTAGACAGCCTGCTTACTCTCCAGGGCCTGGGTTTCTGCATCTGAGATATGAGATGAATCTTGGTCTCCCCCTCCCCCAATAGGTGTCAGAAGCCAGCTTGGGTTGCCGCCCATACCGGTCTCCAGGCCATCCCTTTCACCTTGCAGGGAGCCTGGCTCTTGGACTCCGCCGCCTGCAAGCACAGCATGTCGCCCTCGAGGGCACCACTCCAGAAGCGGCTGTTATTACACATGCGGGTGTTCATCACACGCAGATCCAACTCCTGCAGGGCCGGAGCCAGGTGCCCGGCTCGGTGGGTTATTCCCCAGCCAGCGATGCTGCACCAAGCGCCTTCTGCGGGCCTGGCTCGGCTCTTCCTTGGCAGAGCCAGCGGTCGGACGTTCCTGCTGGGCTGCACCCGCCCATCCAGCTGTGGAGACAGGAGGGCCTGTGAGTGGTGAGGGAAGCCGGGCCAGGGCGGCCCCGCCCTCTGCCCCTCAGTCCTGCACCTTCAGCAGCGCCAGGTCCTTTCCGTAGTTGCGATTGTAGCCAGGGTGCTTGATGGCTCTTGCGATGTGGAAGGTGAGGCCGGGATGTCGGAAGTCGTGGAGGTGGTGCAGGCCCAGCACCACCTTCAGCTGCTCTAGCCTGCAATGCAGAACCCCGCTAGCCCACAGCCGCCCACAGCCAGAGAACTGCCGTTCCTTCCTTCTCACGCACCCACGGATCCTCTCAGCCCACTCCTGGCAGATCATCTTCCATCTTCACAAACCTCCTCCCCCGGGGTGTCTTCCTGCTCTGGCTCCTGCTCAGCGCCAGATTGGGGGATTCTTGAAGAGCTCAACACCCCTCCCCCAACTACAGCCTTTCTTCTGTGATTTGCTCTGGGGTGGGCTTGTGTTGACTTCCTGCATCTGTCCAAACTACAGAGAAATAACTTCTTTCCATAGGACTCAGGGATCCACACTTGCAGCCATGTGAGAGACCCTCAAGTAAACACCTGGATCAAGCCATACCTGAAGCCTAGACTTCTGGAATACATGAGCTAACTTTGGTTTTTTGTTTTATTTTGTTTGTTTTTAAGATAAGATCTTACTATCTGACCCTGGCTGGCCTAGAACTATCTAGATCATGTAGCGATCCACTTCTTCTGCCTCCTTGAGGATTAAAGGCTCGTGCCAGCCAGCACACTGGAGAGTTGCTTCCTTTTGTTCAGGGCTCAGGATTTTTTCAATGCAGGCACTCTACCATTAACGATGTCCTTACCAGGATGGATCTATTTAGTGGTGTCTCGAGGGCAGTCTTGCTACGCAGGCTCTGTCTCACTGGCAGGCTGGTTTTCACAGATTGCTGGGTGTCAGATGGAGGCATTCTTTCCTGTACCATGTGACCCACTGGACCAGAACCAACAGCCTATCTAGCCCTGAGAGGGCTGGCCTGTACTGGTAGGGCCTGAGTCCTTCAGTGCCTTAAGCCAGGGAGTCTTTCTGGGGGTGTAGGGGAGGGAGTGGGATACTCACGGCTCAGACAGGCAGTGGGCAGCCGTCAACACCCACTTCGGATGCACAAGGACTCCCCCACACACATGAGACCCGGTTTTCTGTAGAGAGGCCATGTATGGGCGAGAGTGTGGGGCAGCTTCTCGACCCCCAATGATGTGGGTCTCAAATGTGTTGCCTGCTGAAAAGTGAGACAGAGAAGCAGGTTGGGGGGCTGCACCCAACCTTCCTCTAAGCCTGGAAGCCCTAAACCGGGCAGATCTGCTGTCTGAAATCCCCACTGACCTGTCCCGGATCCCACCAGGCCCAACTGATCAGATGCTCTCAGCTGTCAGAGGCCAGGCTTGAAATGTGAGTGAAGGGCTGGAGACCATGGCTCAGAGGGTAAGGGAACCTCCGGCTGCTCTCACACAGCGCCTGAGTTCAGTTTCCGGCACCCACTCCAGGTGACTCACAGCTCCAGGGGATCTGACGCTCCCTTCTGAAGCCTCTGAGGGCACTACACTCGCCACCATCCCATACTTCCAAAAGGTAATTACAAATAAAACGTAAAGTGAGAGGAAGAGTCACTGGCAGCCACAGGGGCGTGCGTGCGTGCCTGCCGCTCTGCTCACACACAGACAGGAGAAGGGTTCTGACACTCGCTGTAACAATGCAAGAGCCTTGAGGAAACGGTGCTGGGGGGAAATCAGACACAAGAGGCCACACAGTGTGAAACTCCACAACAGGAAGTGAATTTGTGGGTACCAGGGTGTGGGGTGAGTGTTCTTGGGGCTGTGGGGGTGCCTACACTCCTTTTTTTTTTTCTTTTCTTTTTTGGCTTTTCGAGACAGGGTTTCTCTGTGCAGCCCTGGTTGTCCTGGAACTCACTCTGTAGACCAGGCTGGCCTCGAACTCACAGAGATCCACCTGCCTCTGCCTCCCGAGTGCTGGGGTTAAAGGCGTGGCCACCACCGCCCGGCTGGTGCCTATATTTTTGTGTGGCTTCTGAACTTCAGTGAGCTGAGCAATGTGTGAACTATTTCTCTATAAACTTCATTGACATGTTGATACAGGGTGCCTGGCTGGGCTCAAGAGTAGAGTGCTTGTCCACTGCACACAAAGCCCTGGGTTCCAGTCCCCTCACACCACAGAAACAAGGTCTAGTGGTGCACGCCTGTCACCCCAGCCCTGGAAAGGTGGAATCAGGATCAGGATTAAAATTTTAAAATAGGCCAGCCTGGTCCACAGAGTGAGTGCCAGGACAGCCAGGGCTACAGAGAGACCCTGTTGTTAAAAAAAAAAAAAAAAAGAAAAAAAGAAAAAAACCCGCAATTTAATGTGAACCAACTCAAAATATCTCGATTTTCCATCATTCCTTAAAGATCCTGCCTCACTCTGGGCCACATGGCCAGTCTACACCTACCCCAGGCAGCCTTCGGGCCTATGGCAGAGACCCACGAGAGGTTTCCTAGTGAGAACTTTCCCAGGGTCTGAGAAGATGAGCTGCTTTCCCCAGCAGGACTGCATAAGGGGACGATTTAACCATGGGCGTGGTTACCAGGTGTTTGGAAGGGTCTACCCTTGGCTGTGCGGTGTGCTTTGATCTAGCAAGGGGGAGGTCTTTGCCCCGCCCCTTGGCATTGCTATAAAAGGCCCTTTTGAAGAGCCAGAAGGGACTGTTGGGTTTTGATCCGGGTCTTCCCAAAGCTATTCTGTGTTTCTGTCTTTCTCCTCTTCGCTATCTTTCTATCCAGAAGTTTCTTATTCCTCTCTCCTCATAGGAACCCTCTTAAAAGGTGGGGCTGGCCTCCCACAGATGGCGCCAGAACTAGGGACTTGGGTGCAGAGGAAGTGAGTGGGGGAGGGCGCACCGCGGAAGCAGTTGGACATGTCTGGTTTTGTATTAAGGTTAAGGCGGTGGCATTTTATTCTTCTGGAGCAAAAACTGTATATAGATGAAGAAAGTAATAAAAGTTAGGCTGGCCAGGTGGTGGTGGTGCACGACTTTAATCCCAGCACTCGGGAGGCAGAGCCAGGTGGATCTCTGTGAGTTCGAGGCCAGCCTGGGCTACAGAGTTCCAGGAAAGGCACAAAGCTACACAGAGAAACCCTGTCTGGGGGGGGGGGGGGAGAAGAATTTCGCTTATAGGCAGACGGTGGTGGCGCATGTTTTTAATCCCAGCACTCAGGAGGCAGAGGCAGGAGGATCTCTGTGAGTTTGAGACCAGCCTGGTCTACAGAGCGAGATCCAGGAAAGGCGCAAAGCTACATAGTGAAACCCTGTCTCGAACCCCACCCCCCCCAAAAAAAAATAAGTTAGGCTGCAGCAAGTATATCTCCCTCTGTCTAGGTTTCTCTCTCTCTCTCTCTCTCTCTCTCTCTCTCTCTCTCTCTCTCAATTTCTATCTATAAAATTAGGTAAACATATAGGTTAAGTATATGGATCTTGTGCAGGTTTAATAGGAAGGAACTTAGGGTAAGAGAATTTCCCTAGTGCTGGACCTGGCACACAGGAAACAACATCCGGGAATGAGCAGCCACTGCAGACTTAGCAGTCTGAGAGAGAAGCCGCTACAGGGCAGGGAAATAGTAAGCAGATGTTTGTATACTCGCTTGTAGAGAGTTTGAAAACTAGGGAGTTAATGCAGAACAGCAACAAGTGCAGAGGTTCTTGGAGTTTGTAGAGGAGCTGTGTCCTTGGTTTTCCGACTTTGGGACTCTGGACGCAGACTCCTGGGGGAGAATTGGAGTCAAAATGCAACAATATCATGAGGAACATGGGCCAGAAGATTCCAGTGGAAGCTTTTGGCCTGTGGGCACTAATTTGGGACAGTTTAGATCTGAATACTGAGCGGCATGGGGGGAATTTTCCCTGAGGCAGATATGGGCGGAACAAAACCCTCTACTCCGCTCTGCCGGAGCTGCCACTAGATGAGAAAACTTTTACAACACTGTTCAATCAGGGTCAGTTCCCTCTTGGCCATGAAGCCGAGTTTAAGGAACAAAAGTCTTGGGATGAGACAAGGGAGGAACTGAAGGGCTTGAGAGACTTAGTAATTTCTCTTTCTTAAAAACTGGAGAGATGGCTCAGAGGTTAAGAGCACTGCTTGCTCTTCCGAAGGTCCTGAGTTCAATTCCCAGCACCCACATGGTGGCTCACAACCATCTGTAATGAGATCTGGTGCCCTACGTGCAGACAGAACACTGTATACATAATAAATCTTTAAAAACAAAACAAAAAACCTGGAGGCTCTTCAGGTCTCTCCTTCTCAGAAGGGTACTCATCTTCCCCCTATAGGGGCAGAATTAGACTCACCTGGGGGGTCGTCTATCAGAGTAACAGTCGCCCACAACTGCCCTGGCGCAAAAACCTCCTGGAGCATGGCAAACCCTCACTGCTGGTCCTGCGTCTCCCCTTCAAGCTAGTATTAGAGAAGCACCTAGCAGAGGGGAGGAAGTGCAAGGATTTCAAATGTTCCCCATAACCTAACAGCCAGATGCCCAGGGTAATACAGTGCGAGTGAATGTAAACGGAGCCAGGGGCGCAGCAGCTGTGACTGGCCGTGGCTGGGTTTCCTCCCAGACCTGGAAGGGCTGCTTGAGAACCACAGCTCCCAGTGGCTGGGTTTCCTCCTGGAGCCCCAGGGGTGAGTGGTGTTGAGAGTGCTGGGGCCTCAGGACTGGGACTGTAAAAGCCTGAACAGAGCTGGCAGCTAAAGCCACAGGGTTTGTTTGCTGGGTGTAAGAAAGTCTCTTTTGAAAGGACTCTTCCCCGGCAGCTAGCAGCTGTTGCCTGGAGCAGTTTCTCCTAGGGAAAGCTAAGTGAAAGTGCCTCGTGGCTGAGACGAGCTGCAGGGCCACTTGTTTGAACTTAGTTGAATCGCTACATTCAGGGGAGCTGTGGCGAATTTGGGTAAGGGACCCCATCCACCCCCACCCGCTGCCGGTGACCGGCCACCACAGGCGCACTTCCACCATGGCGGTGCTCCATGACCAGCCCCGGGACACCCAACCACTGCTTCCTTGGGCTGGTTCCCATCTAAGGGCTTTAATACATGGCAGAGTTGAGTTCTCTGTTCTGTATGATTCTTTTTTTTTTTTTTTTCCGAGACAGGGTTTCTCTGTGTAGCTTTTGCGCCTTTCCTGGATCTCGCTCTGTAGACCAGGCTGGCCTCGAACTCACAGAGATCCGCCTGCCTCTGCCTCCCGAGTGCTGGGATTAAAGGCGTGCACCACCACCGCCCGGCCTGTATGATTCTTGAAGCTTTACTTTGAGACAAGGTTTCTGTGTAGCCCTAGAACTCACTCCATAGACCAGGCTGGCCTGGAACTCACAGAGATCCACCTGGGTGTGCACCACTACCTCCCAGCTCAATCCTTGAAGCTTATAAAAAAAAAAAATGAAGAAACATAAGCCAAGTGTAAACGAAAGAGAAAGCTCTGTGGCTTCATGGGAGTCAGCTCACACACTCCCAGGCCAACCTGTATCTGCAGAGCTGTGCAGCCAGCACCCATAACTGATAGCTTTCCACCACCCAAGGAAGTTTCTCACCCGTGTGTGCTTTTCTTCCCCTGTAAAAAAAACCTTGATTTTCAGAGTGTCTCATGTAGCTCAGGCTGGCCTGAAACCATGTAGCTGAGGATGGCCCTGAACTCCCAATCCTCCTGCCTCCACCTCCCCAGGACTGCAAGGACAGGCATGTGCCACTGTGCCTGGTGGAACACGCTGGCGAGAGAGCTCGCTCTGCCCACTGAGGCGCAGGCCCAGCCCCTCTCCGTACTTTAAAATCACATTGGGAGACTGAGGCAAGATCTCAAGTTTAACCTCAGCCTTGGCTACATTGTGTCTCCACCAACTCTCAAGACCAAAGTTACTGTGTTGTCAGAGAGTGGGCAGTCCACAACTTAGAGTTGTTACTCTTGCACAATACCGACTTCCTCTCTCCTCGTTCTTTTGAGAAGGTTCTAAGCAATCATGAGTGCTAAAAATTAGGAGGGTGAGGCTGGGCAGTGGTGGCGCATACGTTTAATCGCAGCACTCAGGAGGCAGAGGCAGGAGGATCTCTGTGAGTTCGAGGCCAGCCTGGGCTACAGAACTGGAAAGGCGTCGAAGCTACACAGAGAAACCCTGTCTCAAAAAACCAAAAAAATTAGGAGGGTGGTGGTGCACACCTCTAATCCTAGCACTTGGGAGGCAGAGGCAAACAGACCTCTGTGAGTTCCAGGACAGCCAGGACTACAATCTTGAGACCTTATCTCAAAAATAAATGTGTGTGTGTACACGTGTATGGCGGCCAGACATCAAGTCTTATGTCTTCCACAATCACTCTATACCTTAACTGTTTGAGACAAGGTCTCAAGCTTGGAGTTCAACGATTCGGCTTGAGCCCCAGGGATCCTGTCTCCTGCCCTAGTGCTGGGCTTGAGGTATACCCATGTTTTGTTTTTTCCCCCTGGAGATGGTCTCCCTATGTAGCCCTGGCTGTCCTGGAACTCACTCTGTAGACCAGGCTGTCCTCAAACTCAGAGATCCACCTGCCTGTCTCCCAAGTGCTGGGATTGAAGGCGTGCTCCACTGCCCGGCTTTCAAGGTCTCATCATGTAGCCCTGATTGGCCTGAACTCACAAGGGACTCCCCTGCCTCCGAGTTCGAGTTCTGGGATTAAAGGCATGTACCACCATGTTGTGCACCCTTCCCCTCCTTTTTTTTCAAAGCAGGGTGAGACCCAGCTGGCCTCTACCCAGCAGAGCTGAGCATGGCTTTAAATGTCTGGTCCTCTGGTCTCCACCTCCTCTGCTGGGATGACAGGCGGCTCCGCCATGCCTGGGCTATGCCAGGCACATGGCCCACCAACTTAGATATATCCTAAACCCACTTTTGTTTTTTGAGATAGGGTCTCACTCTAACTGAACCATGGCGATCCTCCTGCCTCACTCAAGTTCTGAGCTCAGGGTTTAGGTTTACTCAGTGTATGCTCTTTCGTAGACGCCAATCCTCAAGAGATCTGGATTATCTAATTTCCCAGTACACAAATCCACCTCTCCCATCTGGACCCCCGAGAACCGGGCTCTAGGCCTGTTTCCCCTTCATGCTCACCTGCCCACAGTGTCTCCAGGGCCAGCAAGAGCAGCAGGGACTGGCGGACCACCATCCTGGTTCAGGACTCGTGGACCCAGGGTGGAGGAGGGGTGGCTCCCCACTCTCTTCCTGTGAGGACAGGTGGCCTTCTGAGACCCGCCCACCTAGCGCAAGTGCCAGCTCCTCCTTCACACCCTGCTCTGGGTGGTTTTAGAAAGTGTCTTTGAAGTCAGACAAAGCCACTGTCTCGGGGCTGCACTGGAGTCCAGTGATCAGTCCCCAGTGATCGTTTTCCTGGTGTTTTTTAGGATTTTTTGCTTCCTTTAGCACTGGGGTGAACCCACGGCCTGGCTGGCTGACAACCCAACCCCAACAGAAGAGAACTTCGGGGTGCATCTCCTTCCACCACGTGGGCCCTGGGCTGGCACTCCTGTCCCCAGTGGTGGCAAGCCTTCACCTAGAGCCCTGCTGCTGGCCTGAACTCTATGTAGACCAGGTTACCACGCTGGCTTCAAATTGTATGTAGCACAGGATGGCCTGAAGGTGTTTTTTTTTTTTTTTTTTTTTTTTTGAGGCAGGTCTATGTAGCTCTGGTTGTCCTGGAACTCACTTTGTACACCAGGCTGGGTTTGAACTCATCAAGATGATTAGCCTGCCTCTGCCCCTTGCCCCTTGCCTTCTTACCATCTTAACTAGTAACACTCAGTGGCAAGAAGTGCAAAGCCACGGCCGGGCAACAGTCCTGTGCTGTCCCCGCTCCCCAGCCTCCTCCTGTGACCGGCGATGACTGGCAGAGGTCCCTTTAAGTCCAGTTCAATAGAGTATGGCTTGTTCCAGACTCAACTCTGGACCTAACAGGCCACTTGTGGGGAAGTGACAGTGTTTCACTTTTGGATTCTCTGCAGCCACCCTGGCTGTCCTGGAACTCAATCTGTAGAACTCAGAGACCCACCTGCCTCTGCCTCCCGAGTGCGGGGACTGAAGGTGTGCACCACCACCGCCCGGCATCTTTCCCTTCTTTACATGGCACACACACACACGCCATCAGTGGTTTAAAGTCCTGGGTTCCACCCCAGCACATCGGAAGCGGCAGGGCAGGTCTGTCATCTATGTCAGCACAGGATGACTTCAGTCTGTTAGAGTGAGACTCACCCTGCCCTTCTCTTGGGGAGTCACGAGGCTGCATCTTAGTGCCCCAGCCACAGGGACTCCTCAGGCAGGCACTGGGGTTTCCAGAGCTGAGGAAGCACCTGGACCACAAGAACTGCTGGGAAGGAATACGAGCCCTCCACATGCCTCAGGATCCAGGACTTTCCAGAGACACAGACCCCAGGCCCAGGCCTCCTGACTGCAGGCTTGAGGTGGGTGCCGGCCGATGGTGCGGCCGTAGTGCCGGATGCAGGCCAGCATGATCTGCAGACAGCAGGGAGCTGCTCCTGGGCCTGGGGCCCCTGTCGACCACTGAGTACGATGACCAGACCGTTATCAGTGTTTCCTCCTGCCCATCCTACGTCCTGGCTGCTTCTCCCAGCTTCTCAGAAAGCCATTTTATTTGGATTTCACACACACCAAAGCAGAGGAGACGACTGTGGGCTGGCCCTGCGGTCGGGCTGGGATGGAGTCTCTGCCCCCCACCAGGCGGTCCCCAGCCTCCCAGGCTTGTCACCACCTGTGAGCCAAGTGGGGTGTCTGCCAGGCACCACGGGGTAAGAGGACCTAAGGGTCACAGGACGGGAGCCCACACGGAACCTCAGTGAGGTAGTCTGTCGCCTGAGGCCCACACGGGTCCTGCTGAGGTAAAATTTGTAAGTTTATTTCGGGGACGCAGGTCAGGACTCCTCGGTGCCAGAGTCATCCTCTTCGTCCCCAAAGCAGCTGTCGGCCTCCTCCACCTCGCCGTCCTCGTAGTAGTCATCGTAGAAGAGGTCCGAGCCCTCGTCGGGCGCCGGCGCCTTGGTCTTCACGCAGTACTCAGCCAGCGTGGTGGGCACCTTCACGCCATCACGCTCCGCGTCCACCTTGGTCCCCAGGACCTGCTTCCTGGGGAGACAGGGGAGGTGAGGCCACGGCCAGGCACCCCGGGTTCCAAAGACAATGAACGGAGGGTGAGGAGCTGGTGGGAGGGAGGGGTCAGGAGACAATGGGAGGGGGAAGGTGGGCGGCCTCGGTGACCAGCTCCCGGGCAGGAAGTGTGGCCAGGCTTGCTGCTGGCCCTTGGAGGCTGAGGAGGAAGTGCTGGCTGGGGTGGCTGGGGCTGCAGTGGGCCTGTTAAAGGGCAGAAGGGCCAGAGACAGCGCAAGGGGAGCGCCTGCTGCGACGCACAGGACCGCGCCGTTCCCAGCGCCCACACCAGCCGCACACACGCACGCATGCACGCAGCACGCACGCTCGCACAGCAGCCTCCAGGCCTGCACTGCCAGCACTGTGGGGATCACACAGGAGGAAAGTGACAGGGCAGGGACACCAAACTTTGTCCCCTGGGTTCTGTGTGCGTGCACCCACCCACCCACACCAAACAAACTCGCCAACTGCAGCTGAGCTGAGGCACGTACTAGGGTGGTCCTGGGGGAAGTGACAGGGACGCCATGAGCTGAGGCACGTACTAGGGTGGTCCTGGGG
>CABHPP010109885.1:0-31967 GCA_902168425.1 Peromyscus attwateri | reverse complement strand
GCGCCACCAAATTAAATTAGGATTGTTTTCATGAGCATAGGATGGGCAGTCAGTGACCACACCACTGAGGACTGTGTCTTCCTTGTCTGGTGTCCATTTTCTTTCCGTGGATCCTCTGGGAGGGGTGGGGCCTCATGGACCCCTCCCCTATCCAAGGTGGAATGTCAAGAACCATAGCTGCTGTGAGTCCTTGAGTACACCCACTTAGTTTTGAGTAATTTAATTTGTTCTTTTTTCCTTTACAATAGACTTTTATTACCCTGTTGCAGACCGTGGTAGATGCAGAGTTGCTTTGGTTTTAGTCGTTGACATTTTACCTAAGTAAGGCTGTTCTAGATGACAGTTGTCGTCTTGAGGAGTTTGCCTTCCGCTCCTCACCCCACAACTGTATTCTTGTGGCAAGTTAATCTGGGCCTTCAGTTTCTCCTTGGTGGAGTTTTTTGCTTTTGAGTGAGGCGATGATTCTTCTACCTTCGGTGTAGCATCTCAGTGCCTCATATCTGAACTTTCCCATGTCCAACACCCCATCCTTGTGCTCTGATGGCATAAGACCTCACATCTGACTTTAAAAAGCTCAGCTGAGTATATGCCAAGAATGTTGAAGGTTCATTTTTTTAATAAAAATTTCAGTGAAACCACTCCTAGAACAGAGTACAAAAGATGTTAAAAGCACACATGAAATTTTACAAACAGATTAAATTAATGGGTTGAACAGTCTGGTTTCATAGTTTTATAGAGGATCCCCAGGTAAATATTACTCATTCTAATAAATAGGTATGTAACCTTTGAAGTTTTCAGTTTTAGATTCTTGGCTGAAAGAGCCAAGTTTCAAGTAATTGTCCAACAAATCACAAATAGTATGATTTAATATCTTTCAAGAGATACTTGTTGGGCAGTTTGTATCTTTCTTCTTCTGGAATATTTTTTTTTTTTTTTTGGAGCTGAGGATTGAACCCAGGGCCTTGTGCTTGCTAGGCAAACACTCTACCACTGAGCTAAATCCCCAACCCTTTCTGGAATATTTTTATGTTGGTTTCAGCAGCGGATGTAGCAGTTGGGTGACTTCTGTGAGATTTTAAGGCTGGCACTGCCCTCTTTCGATCCATTTCCAGGCTCATGGTTCCCCAAGTGTTAGCATCCTTTGGCTCTACTCACTTACTTGGCAACTATTTCTAAGACTCAGCCTGGTGCTGCAGGACTTGAGGGTGCTGTTACCTAACAGCCAGAGTGAGTGCTCCTGTACTCAGCTGCAGACGCAACTCCCCCTGCCCGTATTGACCTTGACTTCCGGGACACCAGAGGGTGATCTAACAATTAGCAGAGTTTATCACCACTTACGACAGCTGAGCCACCAGGCCCCCTCTGCTCAAACTCAACATCTGGGTAGAGTCTTATTTGGGCTCAGAATGACTGCCCTCATAAAGGACCCCATTTGCCTTCTGATGTCTGTGTTCACATTGTCAGGGTCTGTTCTGATTTCCTTACCTGTACTTCCTGTCTTGTGGGGGTTTTGCCCTGATGTCATGGTTTTCTGTAACCCAGAGTCAAGCACAGTATATGACACACAGAAGGTGCTCCTGGCCCTTTGACAAATGAATGATTAATGTTAATGGGATTCAGGTAGTACATCTGGTCCAAATTAGGAGTGGTGGAAGGGAGGGGAAAGAGATGTTACTAGGCAGAGGGTAGGTAGAACTTGGGAAGCTCTGATGGGATCGGGGAAGGAGTCTTGTGCACTGATATGGGAAGCTCTCATTGATGCTCTTGGTCATCTGTGTGCTCTTTGCTCTGGGAAACATTGGCTTGAGCTCCCTCACACAGTGATGCGCAGATTTAGTAAGATCCTAAGGGGGACTGCTCTACACTTGGAGGGTATAAACACGGAGTAAGTGCAAGTTGTCACTAATGGTGAGTAAATGTTTCTGATGTTGGGGGACTCTTAAAAGGCACTGTGTTTGAAAAGTGGAGTAAGCTGTTTGATTGAAAGGAGAGGTGATAACTGAGATGGAAAGAATGATTTTTAGCCAAGAGAACATTCTGTGGCACTCAAAAGTGAAAGCTTTTGAAATATCTTAGTGGACATCATTGGTACTTTTAATCCTCCGTAGGTTTAGAGTTGTGTCTTACTCCAAGGTTCAGAGGGGAATTAAGAAGTATAGATGTGTTGCAGTGAGTCTAGCTTTGTAGAGGCTCCAGGTGAATCTGCCCAGTAGCTTTGGAAACTTTGATAACCAGCCAGTGTCCTATGGCACTACTGATAAGCAGATAAAGAGCCGGCACCCCTTTAGAACTCTATCCCCATTTTGCAAAGTTCAAGTTAATCTTGTAAAGCGTGACAAGTTGGTAATCTTCTCCAGCAAACAGCAAACATTTCCCAGCGAAAACATCCCACTAAAAAAAAGCATAGGAGACTCTCAGTAGCCCCTTGAACGTGTGTGAGAGGAATGATTGATGAAGGGAAGGGGTGAAGAAGTGAGACTCCAGTGAGCCTGATGCATGAGAAAATGTGTGGTATTGTCTGCTCTTAGGGAGCACACACCATGGGGGCATCTCTTTTTTTGTGGTCGTTATGCATCTATCTACAATAAATTAAATACTCAGAATAGTAAAATGATAGTGGTTTATCAGCCAGGCAGTGATGTAGTGCAGAACTCACAGACCCCAAGACCATCAAGAGGAGCGCGGTGATTCAGATGTGCCTCTGCTGTCAGGAGGTTCATCAGCCTGGAAGCCTGATTATCCTCAGAGCTGGGCTGTATTTTGTCACTGACAGCATACTGGAGGAAAAACCTGACTTGACTGAACCACCATTTATTTTGTCTTACCATTTCAGAGAGTCCAGGGAATGGCCATCTGGTCCTATGGCCTTCAATCAAGCTTGTGGCAGGGTGTGGACATCACGGATGAAGGGCATGGAAGAGAAAAGCCTCTTGCTCCACAGCAGCCAGGAAGGAGGAGAAGAGAGGTGGGGGGTGGGGGTGGGGAGTGAGAGGAGAGGAAAGGGAGAGAGAGAATGAGCCTTAGCTATACTCTTCAGAGGTCCCCATGTCCTGTTTCCTCCTTTCTATTTGCCTTCCAATCACCCATTCAGTTATGGGTCAAGGGATTAATCCATTCATTAGTTCAAACTTGCCAAAGTGCAATCATTTCCAAAATGCTCCATCTCTATATATTGTATTGGGGATCAAGCCTTCTATATATGAGCCTTGTAGGGATGTTCCATACGTAGCCCAATGCAAGGGTATGCTGATTAGTTTTTTTTGACAACTTGAAGAGCAAACTTCAATTGAGAAAATGCCCCCTTCAGTTTGGCCCATAGTTAGTCTGTAGGGACATTTTCTTGATTAATGATTGATGTGAGAGGGCCCAGCCCACTGTGGGTGGTGCCATCCCCTGAGCAGGTGGTTCCTGGATCTGAGCGAGTGCATGTCCTCTAGAGCACCTTATACAGATGTCCTTAATTCAGCCTTGGGACAATTCAAGTAGCAGATGTTAATCTCATTTTACAGAGGAGACAAAGTTTCAGAACGCTTCAGGGATTTATTTATGTGATGCGAGCGCAAGGTTAGATGACGATCCAACAGGTTTGAGTTTAGGAGTGGCCTCACTCACCCCTGTCCTGAAGCTGTGCCTGTCTGTCTGTCCAGTAGACATAGCCTGTATGCTTGCCTTATGTTACATTTTAATTTATATCACATTTGTCAATACAACTTTAGTAGGTACCCAAGTGCTGAAAACTGCATTTGAGAGCTCTGTGGATTGCGTGGGGTCTCCAGGGATCATGGTTACAGAAATCAGTTTTGCCAAACAGCATGGGAGGCTACGTGATCTGGTGTGATGGGTACAAGACAGCCGGGGGTGGGGGGTGGGGGTGGGGTCTCTGCAGCAGTGTTAGATTCAGGGTTACCCAGGGACTGAGCATGCTGATTGGAAGACCCCATCTCCTTTGGTCACCCTTCTTTCTGTGTGCTTATAGAAGGCCCTAAACTCTGATTGGAACTGAGATGTCACCACATCATGACACCAGTGGAACATTTTCCCCTCCCTTCAAAGGCACTTTAATTAAATTTCCATCATGAAGATAATTAGACAAGATTTGCCACACCTAGCCAGCCAGTATTCCAGGCCAGGATCTCATTAGGAAACTTTGCTCTTCTGGAAACTGCTCCTTTGAGCTTTCCAAGTTGGTGGCCCTGTGCTCTGGGGATTAGTTTCATCCATGTTTTCCCTGGAATTTTATTTTCCCAAATTTAGAAGGAAAAAGGAGTCTTGGTTGTTTAAACTGCTGTTAATTTTCGGAGTGCCTAGATTTGGACTGTGTGTTCTTTTTCATGATTCTGGTGTGTGGTATGTTGAACGATGTCTGTGTACGAACAAAAAGCAGCTCAGATCCTGGTACTGCCTACGTGAGCTGGTCTTATTCACACACGTTGTCATTGGCTTGTCTCTCAGCTGGTGAAGGCTGCCCTCTACTGACCTTAGCAGATGGACAATTTCCTTGACACAATAATCTCCAAATATGTCTCCTTTCTCACCTTTCTTCTGGCCCTCCCCTCTTTCCTTCCCTTCCTAATGCATTTTAGTGATTTCTTACTGCATACTAGTTATTGTGATTGGAATTGAGACTGTAATGGAGAAAAAAGAGATACTCCTACTTAGAAAAATGTTTGGTATTTTCTAGTCAGATATTTGACTGCAAGTGACGGACGTATAAGTCAGTCTATGAGCATTCCGGCTTTATGTGCCCCACCTCCATAAACAGGCAGTGAGGCGATCACTGATTTGGGGCAGGGTGGAGTAGAGAATTTCAATTCTAGAGATGAGGACCCCAGCAGGGAGGAGGTTGCCTTGGACGTAAAAAGAGAAAGGGATGTGAAAAAATCCGCCAGTAGCAGTAATAAGGGAGAGAAAGGCATGGCTGACTGAGAATCAGTTGACATAAATTGAACATTACCAGAGACTGACTGACGAGATATTGGAGCTGTAACACTTGTGGCTGATGATCTTCTGGACTAGTGTCAGTAAGTGAGGCAGAGAAATGGGAAGGCTTTGAGGTCGTGGGTGACAGATCTGCATGAGATCAACCCTTCTGCCCTTGGATAAGTTATTCAACATCTCTTTACTACAGTTTCTTCTTATTTACATAGAGAAACTAATTTACAAAGCATTTCAGCCTCCGAGGACGTGTTGTCTAGGGTGTGATGTACACTGTCGCCGTAGAGAGTTTTGAGTGTGACTGAGAGTGTGAAAAATGTGTGTAAAGATGAGTGTGATACAGTTGTCTGTAGGCTTAACAGAGAGGGAGACAGGAGGAAAACCTGAATCTCCCTGCATGCTTCTTGACGTAAACACCACCCACTTCATGTGCGGGATAGGGAGGAAGAACCAACCTTTCAGAGTGTAGGTACGGAGAGCCATAAGGTAACTAAATGAAGGGCTAGCCCATGCTAGCTGCACCTTTGCTGAAAATGGTTCTTGGTTGCACGGAACCTATTCAGAATGTTTTATTCTATAGAAATGATAGTCATGGCTTTACTATTAATTTTATGTGATTGTCAAAGTAATGCATATAAGAGTTGCTAACCACAGGAGAGTATGATAAATAACCAGCAGCTCTAATTCTAATGCTCCCAGATTCTGTTAGTTAACATTACATCTCAGTCAATTTGTCCATCTTTTTTTTCTCTTTTGTTTCTTCTTCTTCTTCTTCTTCTTCTTCTTCTTCTTCTTCTTCTTCTTCTCCTTCTCCTCCTCCTCCTCCTCCTCCTCCTCCTCCTCCTCCTCCTCCTCCTTCTTCTTTCTTTTTTGGTTTTTCGAGACAGAGTTTCTCTGTGTAGCTTTGCACCTTTCCTGGATCTCGCTCTGTAGACCAGGCCTGCCTCTGCCTCCCAAGTGCTGGGATTAAAGGTGTGCACTGCCACCACTGCCCGGCTTGTTTCTTTTTTTTTTTTTAAATTTATTTATTGTGTATGGGTATTTTGCTTACATGTATGTCTGTGCACCACATACATGCAATGCCTGTGGAGGCCAGGAGACAGCATTTTGCAAACCCTGGGACTAGAGTTATAGAATGGTGTGAGCTGCCATGTGAGCGCTGGGAATCGAACCCAGGTTCTCTGGAAGAGCAGACAGTGTTCTTAAGTACTGAGCTATCTATCCACCACACTTTTTTGTTTCCTTTAAAACTTGTGTGTGCTTGTGTGTGTTTGTGCATGTATGCATATGTGTGTGTGCATGCCTGTGTGTGTGTGTGTGTGTGTGTGTGTGTGCGTGCGCGCGTGCATGTGCATGTGTGTTAGCATGTGTGTTAGGGGCTGACTCACTGATGTTAGAAGACGTCCTTGCTTGTTGGGCCTCCTCGCTTTTCATCTTGTTTGCGAAAGGATCTCTTGTTTGCCACTTCATACATGGGGGTACCTGGCTCAAGAGCTTCTGGGAGTTTCCTGGGGTTCTCCTGTTTCCACTTCCTGACTCATCATAGATTGCATTGAGGTTACAAATATGATCTACCACATCCAGCTTGACATGGGTGCTAGGGATCTGAACTCGGGTCCTCACACTTGTGCAACTAGCAGTTTACGAACTGAGCTATCTGCTCAGGCCTAATTTGTTCCTGTTTTTTTTTTAAATGAACACAAAGCTGAAGAAAACAGCTGATGTTAAAGTATGCTGCACAACCAGCTGCGCTTTTCAGAGGCATTTAAACCGAAGCTCGTCCTGACAAGAGACATTCGGGATAGTCGTGTGTCACAGGGCGAAAATGCTACGGTGCTCTGAGTTACTGAGAGTGCAGTGTTTTCTTCTCTGACAGTCTTGAAATATAGTAGGGTGAACTCCCATCCTGTGGATGGCAAGGACGTGACCCTCTTTACTGCCCTGCCGGTCTCTGACAGGTGGACAGACGCCGAGCATGCTTTTCTGAGGACTCACTTCTCAGATAGGCAGAAAGAGCTGTTGGTTAGAATATGATATGAGAGAGACTTTGATTAATCCCTTCCCCTACGCTTGCTAGAGGACTCTCAATGCTAATCTCTCCCAAAGAGTGGGAGACCCTTCAACTTCTCATCTTTAAATATTAAAGTCATTGTAGAAGTCTGCTCCGACTAATCCAGAATAAAGACAGGAGAGATTAATGTCACTACAATGTCGTTTTACATGAATAAAGCATTTTAAATGAGCTTAAATCTAAGAAGCAGGTTAGGCAGAGGTGTATGTGTTAGGTTGGGTGGGGTAACTCGTGTGTGTGTGTGTGTGTGTGTGTGTGTGTGTGTGTGCAGTGTGTAGGAGCAGGAAGAGGAAGGTGGGAGGTTTAGATTTTTGCTGTGACTTGATCTAAATGTAGGTACTGCTGTTAGATACAAGGGCGAGCGTATGTGCTCGAGATGATTCTAAGTGACAGAGAGCTTGCCTGGCTTGCATTAATACTCAGCACCGGGGAAAAGAAACAGAAAAGACAAGGCCACGCTTGCTAGATTGACTAAAAATCACATCTTGTTGAGTCCAGTGTTTCTCAGAATATTTTTGTGTGTAAGTGCGTGTATACACACATATGTATGTACACACAGGAGCATACGCACAGGAGATTTGGGCTTTTTCTCTTCTCCACAAGATGTAAGAAGGTAGGGAGAATTGAGAAAATATTTTCGGTACTGAGTAGCTTGATGGCGAAGATAACTAGTTCCTCTAACAAATGCGGTTGCATTCATTAAGTGTGAGGACTGTGCTGCAAATGGGGTGTAAAGGGTTGTTTCCAGGCATCAGTGGTCGCAGCAAGGCTAGCTAGCAGTCAGTCATTGATGGACCAACAGCTCTTAATCTGTGTCAGTTCCTCCATGCTGGGAGAAGTCGCTTTCCTTCCTTCCGGATAAAATCTGACTCCAAAGCCCGAGGCGCCTTTCAATCTGGGGTTCACATTCCTTGCCATTTTTTATCACCCGTATCATGCAATTCCTGAGACTATCATGGGATGGATAAACCTTGTGCCACGGATGGGCATTTTCAGATAATGTGTGTGTGTGCGGGTTAGCTTTTTGTCGCTTTGTTACAAAATAGAGTCATCTGAGAAGAAGGAACCACGATTGAGAAAATGCCCCCATCAGATTGGACTGTCAGCAAGTGTGTGCCGCATCTTCTTAGTTCATGATGGATGTGGGAGGGCCCAGCCTACTGCTGTCCTAGAAGTGGCGGTCCTGGGTGGTATAAGAAAGGAAGGTGAGCAAGCCAAGTTGCAGCATCCCTCGGTGGTCCCTGCCTCAGTTCTTGCCTCCAGATGCCTGCATTGAGTTCCTGCCTTGACTTTCCTCAGTGAGGGACTGTGGGGTGGAAGACTAAGCCAAATACACCCTTTCCTCCGCAAGCTGCTTTTTGGTAACGGTGTTTATCACAGCAATAGAAAGCAAACCAGGGCGGGTGTGGCTCCTCAGAGACTGTCTGCTGCTTTGTGCCCGGGCCCTATGGGTTTTCTCTGTTGGGATGCTTTGCCATCAGCTGATGCTGACACTTACTTGTTCCTTTGCATTTCCTGTTATGCAGTGAGGTTCCGGAAGAGCCTCTCATTTTCAGTATGATGTGGGGAAAGGAAAACTAAGTGGTGACTTAAGAGGTTTGAGGCAAAGGGCGAGCCCAAAGTTAACAGGCGCCTTAATTGAAAATGTTTCTTAGTAGCACCGACGTTTTAAAAAGGAGTGTTTTATTTTTATAAAACCGAAATTCAAGGCTGCCATTTTTTTTTGTTTGTTTGTGTAGTATGTACACGTAAGGTGTACGTGTGTGAGGTGAACGTGTATATTTGTGTGTGTGAGGGTATGGGCATGTGTGTATGTGGAAGTCAGAGGAAGATGCTGCGTGTCCTACTCAATTACTCTGCCCTGTTTCCTTGAGACAGGGTCTCTCTCTGAACCAGGAACTAGGCTGGCCACCATCAGGTCCCCTCGATCCTCCCGCCTCCACTTGCCATAGCCCTGGGGTTACAGACAGGTGTGCATGGTTACCACCTAGTTTTTTAATGTGGGTGCCTGGAATTTGAACTCTGATCCTCATGCTTGCCAGGAAGCACTCTTATCCACTGGGTTATTTCACTAGCTCTGCGATAGGTATGTATCTATCTATAGATATCTCATATGCTATATATTACATATCATTATAAAATCACAAATATATATATTATACTTACATATTTTTGTGATTTTATATATGATATGTAATATAGAGTCATATGTAATCACAAATATACATGTAAATATATATGTTATATATATTCGTGATTATATATGCTATGTAATATATAGCATGTAGTAACCATGTAGTCAGCAGTTTCAACAAATGAACTAGGCCAGGTTAACTATAGCCCAACTCTCTAGTGGAGATGCATATATTCAGCTTTTGTATAGCTGGAAATCTTAATTTCCTTTTCATATCTGGAAGGTAGTTTTGTTGAGTTCTTGGTTTATAGTTTTTCTTTTTGGCGTGCTGAATATATCAACCCAATTCCCTCTGGCCTGCAAAGTTTCTGATTTAAAAAAAAAAAAAATCCACTGCCGACCTCCCGGAAGCTCCTTGTGTGCGGCAGGTTACTTTATGCTCTGTGCTTTCAATATTCCCCCTGTGACTTTTGACACTGTACAATGTGTCTGGTGTAGATCTCCTTTGATGTCTCCTACTTGGAGTTTGTTGAGACTTTGAATTTGCATGCACATTTCCTTTTCTTTTAAATTTGGGAAGTTTGGGCTGTTATTGCTTTATATGATCTCTCTTCTCCATTGGCATTGATTTCCCCTTTAAGACTTCACAGTGTGTGAGTGGGCCCACCTGACAGCCTCCATAGGCCTCCAAAGCTCTCACCATGTCTCTCCGTTCATTTTCCTTTTTGGAACAGCCTGTCCTCAAGTTCCTTGCTGCTGTCGCTTTCTGCTTTTAAAGCGGTTTGTCTTGGTTGATAGTCTCATCTTGTTCATGTTTCGGTTCCCTGAGTTTATGTAGTTGTTTGAATGGCTAGTTGGACATTTTTAAAAATAATTATTTCAAATTAATTTTCAGGTAATTCATATACCTGTTTCTTTTTTTTTTTTTTTTTCCCGAGACAGGGTTTCACTGTGTAGCTTTGTGCCTTTCCTGGAACTCGCTATGTAGACCAGGCTGGCCTCGAACTCACAAAGATCCGCCTGCCTCTGCCTCCTGAGTGCTGGGATTAAAGGCGTGCGCCACCACCGCCCGGCTACCTGTTTCTTTAGGGTGAGTTTCTAGACATTTATTTGGTTCTATGACTGGGCCATTTCCCCCACTGCCCCGCCATGTGTGTGTGTGTGTGTGTGTGTGTGTGTGTGTGTGTGTGTCTGTCTGTCCTGTGACCTTTCAGAGAGATTTGGCTCTAGAAACAACGACCACCTCTCCCATTTGTCATGGGCTGGCTTACACAGCTCAGCCGGGAGTGTGCTGGCCTCTCAAACTTCTTCTGAGCGTCTCTGGGACTGTATATATGATTTCCCAGATGCAGAAGTCTGCCCTGTCATAGAGCTGAGCCTGTAACCTCTCGTTTTTGCTGGTGGTTCCACAGACTCTTAAGGGCTGTACCAGCATGCTGTGCTGGCTTTAGTTCTCAGTGACCAGCAAGCATCCAAGTATACTGTTTCCCTTCCCCAGAGTACGTCCTCAGGCAAGACCTGCTAGAGCCACAGTACCGATGCACATTTATCTCCTTTTTCTCTTCTGTGGGAGGAAACAAGCCTTTGTAGTTTTCGACCCATTCTGCCCCACTGTGCTAGTTGGGAGGGAGCTATCTGGAGTGTGATGGCTAATTCAGATGGATTAAGAGTCACTTAGGGCAGTAGTGAGGGACAGGTTTAAATGTATCTGTAAGAGCTTTTCCAGACTGGATTAAGCCTAATCTGGGGAAAATCTGTACTGAATGTGGGTGGCACTATCCCCTGGGCTGAGGTCCTGGATGGAAGAAAAAGGGAAAAAGAAGAAAGCTAGCTGAGTGTCTGGATTTTCCTTTCTTGGTTTGCCTCCCCATGGCACAGAGCTGGGGTGGCCAGGCAGCCAGACTTTTCCCAGCATGACAGATTATCCCATGAACCAGGACCTGAAACACACCTCTCTTCCAGTGGGGCACAGTGGAGTATGCCTGTACTTCAGCCCTTGGGAGCTGGAGCTGGAAGATCAGAGTTTCAAGGCCAGTCCCTACCACACAGAGTTTGAGGCCAGCCTGGGTTGTAGGACACCCAGTCTCACGACAAACACCAGCAATAACCTCTCCTTCCTTCAGCGGCTTACGTTAGTCATTCTGCCGCAGCTACAGACGGTTCTTCCTACAGTGAGGAAAAGCGGCGCACTTCACTGGCTTTGACGTGACTATTCTTGGCTCTGTCCTCACTTGGGTATACTCTTCCACCTCTTAATTGGTTTCAGGAGGTCTCACAAAGGCAATTTTGTTTGTAAAGTTTTGTTAAGTCATTGTCTTTATGGGGGGTGGAGTGAGAGGTGGAGGCTTCCTGTTCAGCCATCTTACATCATTCTCAAGTGTAACCCAAATCTCTGTTTTTATGAGATGGGGATAATTAATATTGGTAGAACTTTGGTAATTAAAATGATAGAAATGGTAACACATCTGCTCCCTGTCCCTCCTGGCCCCTGTCAGGGACTCAGTACCTATTTCAGACTTCTGGCTTTGCAGTCTCCACATTTGCCTGCCTGCCTCTCTTTAGCAACTGTTGCTAGAATTTCTAGCAAATGCTTGGCATGCATCAGTCATTCTGCATATCCCTGTTATACATGTAAACCCCTTTTTTATAATACTGTAAATGGGTGATATTACGGTCCCATTTACATGGGAGGAAATTGGTTATAGAAAGTAAACAATTTATTTAAGGTCAGGAAGCCGAAACTGGTCTCAGATCCCATTATTAAGAGGCATTTTGCTTTTAAGCAGAGGAACTAACTGCATTTATTGTCATGGAGCAAGTTCATGTTAGTCATATAATGAGAGGGGCTCCTGGTCCAGGTTGCCATGAAATAAATGTATTTAGATGTTAACTGAACTGTAGTCCCCTCAATTGCAAATTAAGAGTTTCTAACTGGGCGTGGTGGTGCATAGCTTTAGTCCCTCCCTTTGGGAGGTAGAGGCAGGTGGATCTCTTTGAGTTCAAGGCCACCTGGTCTATAGAGTTCCAGGACAGCCAGGGCTACCTAGTGAGACTCTGCCATGAGGAAAGCAGCACCCCTCCTGCAAAGAGTGATAATTTCTTTTTTAATTGTTTTAATTTTTGAATTTTATACAGGAGTACAATGCATTTTAATCTTATCTACATCCCTCCCAGCTCCTTTCATGTCCCTCCTTCCCTTTCAACTTCATATTCTCATCTGTAATTATATATGTATATATATACACATATACACACACCCTACTGAGTCCAGTTAGTGTTGCCCATATGTACATGGGTGTATGGCTGACCACTTAGGCATGAACAATCTATCAGGGGGATTGTCGGTGATGAAAACTGACTCTCTCAGACATTGTGGGTCATCACTAGCTTGTCAACTCTTGAACCCTTTCCCCACCCATGCAGGAATGTTGACTGGTGTGATCTGGTGCAGGTTTTGTGTAGGCAGCCATAGCTGTTGAGGGTTCATGGGTGCAACATCTTCACCATGTCCAGAGGATAGCAGTCCTCCCTGTCCTCTGGCTCTGGCAGTCTTTCTGCCTCTCTTCTCGGATGTTTCCCCAGCTTTGGGACAGGGCTTGTATGATAGACGGTCCGTGTATGGATGGAAACTCCACAGTCACTGGTTCCCTACCCCCCGGCCAGCTGTGGTTCTTTGGGATAGCCTCCATCTGCTGCAAAAACTTCTTTGGTAAGGAATGAGAGCTGCATTAATCTATGGGCACAAGAAGTAAGTATTTGGAAGGCAATTAGAAACTATATCACTCTAGCAAAATGGTTGTGGTAGCTTCTTGAAGAGGCATTTTTGCATCATGAAATGAATATTCTTTAATTCAAACGATTGTTGTTTGTACTGTATAAACTCTACATAGTTAGGGTAACCTTAAATAGAATCTTCTGTTTTAACAGTAATTATTCAATTATTATGAATATTATTTCATGTTAATTTTAGATGGTAATTATGCTGCTGAAAGTGTCTATAATTTATATATCAGAATGCAAAGTCTCATGAAAGTTGAGTGTTTTTGACAATTGCAAGTAAAAGATGGATTGTGATCATATTGATGCCCCATTACCTTTCCTTTTCCCTCTCCCAGCCTAGAAGGATCTTCTTCCCATTGAGTGTCCCTTCTACCCTCATGGCTTGCTTTATTTTATTTTATGCAGATAGCCATGGAGATGAATTTTGTGTGTGTATATAGATTTTTTTTCTTTTTTCTTTTTTCAGGACAGAGTTTATTCAAAGAGGCAGAATTTCCATCACAGGGGCTGGATTTCTCAACTGCATTTTGGAAACTTTTGCTAGTACCTTCTTAAGACATGGAGCCCAGAAGGTAAGCTTGCTTGTACTTTGAACTAACATTAATTTTAAGAAAACATGGAGGAATCAGTTGGGTATTGAATAGGACAGAGTAAAAGAGTATCATGAGGTGATATTAAAAAAAAGGGAGTTAATGAATAAATATATCCACAAAATTTCTCTTAATAATGGTTATTTAAATCCAAAGTTTAACCAGGCTAAACCAGTCTGCATATGTTCTAAGGAGCGCGGCACTGGGTTGTTGAGATTAATGATGTGTTCTTGGCCTAGTTGAGGGGGTTTCTGTCATGGATCCAGACTGGTTTAGCCTAGGCTGGAAGGGAGTAGTGGAACTCCTAGAAGATGTGATGTCACTTTTACTCACTGAGAAATTACTGTGCTTGTTTTCTGCTAGACCACAATATGTGCACTTGTTTAAAAAAAAAAAAAAGAAAGAAAAGAAAAGAAAAATACCACCACCACCCTCTTATCTGCAAAACTGCAATCTCAAAGTAATGCCCCTGGTGGGAAAATTAATTTTATCACTGTGTCTCTGACTGAGTTGACTCCTTGTTCATCTATTAAATGTATTAGGAAAGCCGTAATAATAATAATTAAGTATAATTGTTTTGCACACAAGTCTATTCATCAAAAGGATGGAATCCCTTTTGGGAGAGATAATATTTAAAAGTTGAGTTGAGGTTTCTTATTATTAAATTGGCTACACATAGTCATTTGTAAAATAAAATAAAATTCTATCTGGTGGTCCCTATGAAAACAGATAGTAAGCTGTATTCATTGTGGAAATTATGGCTTGCTTCACTTTAGATAAATACATGTTGTTCATTCACCCAAGTGGTTTTATATTTTATCTGTCATCAATCTGAACCTTTTAATAGTTGTTAATCATATCTTGATCCTGTAAGATACATGAAGTGGTCTGCATTCCCATTTTATTGGTGAAAGATGATTCAATAAGTACACCCAGTATACTCCTATCATCTCCCCTGTCTTCTTTCTTCTTACAGGAGAGTACCTGCCTTGTGCTAGGTGCTGTGTGAAATGTGGGTGTGGTGGTTTGAATAGTATGGCCCCCACAGACTCATGTGTTTGAATGCTTGGTTTATAGGGAGTGACATAATTAGAAGTGTGGCCTTGTTGGAGTAGGTGTGGCCTTGTTGGAGGAAGTGTGTCACTGTGGGGGCAGGCTTTGAGGTCTCATATGCTCAAGCTGTGCCCAGTGTGGGACTCAGTTCATTTCCTGTTGCCTGTGGGTGTGGAACTCTCTTCTTTCAGCCAGCAGAATGGCCATCTCTTTCTTCTTTTTCTTATGTCTCTGGAAGGAGAGGCCCTTGTTTGCAAACAGGTCATACAGGACCAGGGGGTTGAATGAGAGCTGTACAAACATGACCTTCTTCTCTGCCGTGACCGTGGGGATTAGGGATGAGGTCACTTCTCAGAGAAAGGGCTTTGGGGGAAAATATTCCCAAAGCATTTTTGTTTCTACAATGTTCTCACAGTACACTCTGTACTCTGTACCCTAATGGGAAAGAGAAGGGGGGGGGGAGAGAGAGAGAGAGAGAGAGCGCGAGCTCTGTCCCCACCTCCCTTTCTCTCCGCCTCCTTCTTATCCCCCCCCCACCCCCCCACCACATGCTGTGCAGGCCAGAAGAGGATGTTAGGTGTCTTACTCTGTCTCTCACTGAACCTGAAGCTAGATTGCTGGTCAGCAAGACCCAGCCATCCTCCTGTCTTCCACCTCCCCTACCAAGTTTAGGCCATAGGCGTGTGTGTGTGTGTGTGTGTGTGTGTGTGTGTGTGTGTGTACATATGGCCAGCTTTTTATGTGGATACTGATATCTGAACTCAGGTCCTCATGCTTGCAAAGCCAGTACTGTTCTTCACTGAGCCATCTCTTCAGCCCCAGCTTTCTCAGTCTTGATCCCGATTGCTCCCTAACCTGTGATATTCTGGGTAGCGCCTCGTATGTGTGTGCCGAAGTGCATAGGCAGGAAGTAGAATGCAGAGCGGCGCATTGTTGGCCTCTTAGGAATATTCACAGGAACAAAGCCAACAAAACCAGGTGACTCTAATGTTTTAACCCGATGAGCCCTTTATTATTCTTGATTATGTTTGGATGTCCCCCCCCCCCCCAGCTTTTCTAACTTTGCTTTCTGAAGAGGCTAAGTTTAATTAGCTTTTTGTTTTTAGAAGGCAGCCATGCTTAAGTGTCTTTCACCTCTTACCCACGCGAGGCTGTTTTCTAGGGCCAGCCTGTCTTCCTGGTAAACCTCACAGCCGAGTCTTCATAACTGGCTTCTGTCCAAGTGTTCATGCCGGGGGTTTAGGTGACTGTATTTTCACTTTCGGACTTTATCCTTGAGGCTGTTTAGTGGTGTCAAAGGGAGGATCTGATAGCTATTTTTTTCCCCCTAGTAAAAGCAAAACTAGACACTCAAACTTTCTATCTATGTTTGTAAATTAAAGCCAGGCTGTTGGTGTCGGGCTGGAGGTGAGGTCACTTGTGTTTCTGGGTCTCCAGGGGCTTGTTCAATTGCATTTTTTCCCTTTTCCTTCACTATTCCAGTGCAGTTTGCAATTGGGGCCCTTTTGGACACATGCTGGCTTTCACGCACCCGGCAGAAGCCGCCCTCTCCTTGGATTAGATGCAGTGGTTATCAGCGTTGCTGATTTCCCTTGGGTGCCAAGCCTCAGGCATGCCCAGGCAGTGGTACAGGTTGTACCTAAGCGGGCTGCTGTGTATCAGCCCATCACTTTTGTGACCTGGCAGCAGTTCCTCTGCCCAAGGTTGTTCATCCACCAAAGAGGTATTTTTACGCATTCCTGGAGACATGAGTGAAAACAGAGTCTTTAAGTTGAAACAACCAGGTCACATATAAATGATGTTCTCTTTGCTTTTAAGAGTTAAAAACATCACAATCACAAGCTTCTCTGCCATACTTTCTTATTATCATCACCCCCCTGCCAGCCATGTGAACATGAATTGTGCTCATAACTACATTTTAAACTTTATTCAACCCCACGAGCATCTTTTGATGAGCTGCGTGCTGGGCATATCGGGTAGAGTGCTAGAGACACATAGATATGAGACATCGTTCACAGGATGGAGACTGTGCCTTGTGCAGCTTTAGTTTGGGGCATGTTGCTGGGAGTGGAAAGCATGGCAGACAGTGATTAAACATCTGCTGATGCTGCGAGTGGATAAAGCCTGCCTTCGTGCTCACGCTCAGCACTCTGAGTCCGAGGAGGGTATTAACAAGGCAGCTCGTGAGGATGAGAGTTGCAGATGACAAGCTCTAGGCCTCGAGTGCGTTGCCTGTCCGCCTCTCTGAGCAACTCAGTGAGATGGGATTTGCTGTTCTCTTTCATTTGCACAGGCAAAGGGAAACCGAGCTGCCAGTCGATGGGACAGTTTTCTCAAGGTTACTAAATTAGAAAGTGGGGGAACTGGAATGTGATCCAAAGCTTGTCTGACCCGAGTGTGCTCTTGGTCTCTAACTCTTACAGTCCCATCTACAATCTCTGCACTTGAACCATGTGTGTGTTGGGGGCAGGTATTATAAGCCTAGGATAATCAAAACAAGGGGATGTGAGTACAGCGAGGATAAAAGAATGTAAGAAGAGGGAGCTGGGTTATGATGGAAGAACATGGAACAGCAGAAGAATAGGGGCTGGCCATTTTTATAGTTTTAGGGGGCAGATATCCTTTGCTCAGTCAATAAAGTGCTTGTCACAAAAGCATGAGCACCTGACTTCAACCCCCCCAGAACTCATAAAAAAACTAGGTTTTAGTCCCTGGTGCTGAGGAGGCAGAAAAAGGTAGATCCTTGGGACTTGCTGACCAGCCAGCCTAGTTTCCCAGTAAGCTCCAGGCCAGTGGGAGACTTTGTCTCAAAAAACAAGGTGGACAACTCCTGAGGAACAACACTGGGGGTTCATTTCTTACTCCACATGAACATATATCTGCACACACGCTTGCGCAAAAATCACAGCACAGATACATGCACAGACATAGAGACACACAGAGATGCACAGACATATACAGACACAAACATACACATTCAGACAAATACACACACATATAGAAACACACACAGATGCACAGACACAGACAGACAAACACACACATCACACACACACACAGGTAGGCAGGCAGGCAGACAGACAGACAGACAGACAGACAGACACACACACATACAGTCTTTGAACTTTTTGGTTAAATTTATTTGTGAGTGACTTTCTTCTTTGTATTTGCTGTAAATGGTTCCCTTCAAAGTGTTTTAGTTAGCTGCCCATATAAAGAAATACTATCATTTTGTGTATTAACTTTGTATCTTAAAACTTCATTGAATTTATTAATTCTAACATCTTTTTGGGGGTGAATCTTTTAAGGATCTTTATACGGTAAGATCATGTCATCGACAAACACACACATTTCTTTCCTTCCTTTCCTGCTTGAATGACCATTATTGCTTCCTCTTTGTCTAATTGCTAGACTTTAAAAATATGTTAAATAGAAGTGGAGAGGATGGTCCATTTTTTTTTCATACAACTTTATGCATAGCAGCTATAAGTTTTCCATTATATCTTTTCCAGCCTGTGCTGAAGAGAGAGTCTATATACACTAAATTCTCAGCCATTGAACACTAGAGAACATATGGCATGTGTCTCAATTTGGTATCGCATAGATGTGTAATGGAATGTGAGCACAGCCCATTGGTACACAGAATCAGAGAGATACTAGGTAAATGTTCTTTTAATCTGCACAGTTGGGGTAATTTGTTACACAGCAATAAATAACCAGTAGAGTGAGTTTGAAAAAAATCATGCAGCCAGATATAGCCAGGCCTTTTCTTTCTTTCCTACATGACCTACACAGTGTCTTGGAATTCACTGTGCAGACCAGGTTGGCCTTGAACTTACGGAGATCCACCGGCCTCTGCTTCCTGAGTGCTGGGATTAAAGGTGTGCAGCACCATACTCAGCCTAGCCAGGGTTTTTCAAATGTTATTTTGGATCACATGTATTAGACCAAAATTTCTTTGACAGTAGGGAATTAGCATCCATTGTAAAACTGGATTTTTCAAAAAATCCTGAGTAACAAGCTCACACTCTAAACTGTCATGTTCAGATTTTTTTAGATATAGCATGCCCAAGCCAGACCTTTAAAGTCATGTCCAAATGGTCTGACTTGCCTACAGTGGTCTCCGTAACAAATATTTCACACGCTCTTGAACTCCCCGTCTGCTTCAGCCTTCCGATCAGCGTGATGAGAATAAGGATGGCACTAATAACGGGGCCTTCCGCAAGAGTGGTTGAGATAACAAATTATTTTATCACACATTGAAAAATGTATTTCACAAACTTAAAGAAAGAGCACGTCTGTGCGATCGGATAATGAGAACTCTGCATTCCTCGGCATTTGTAGTCGTCCCTAACCACAGAGACGAACTGGCTAAAAAAAGAACACTGCGTGGCAGGATTGTTATCACCCATATTATCTTCCAAGCCTCCGTGGAGCAGTGAAAAGTGAATTCCGGCCTCAGAGGAAACCGAGCGCGAGCAGCTGGCCCCCCAAGTTGTGATTTCGGTTTTGCCTTTTTGCCTTGTGCTATTTTGGAAGTGGGGGTGGGGTGGAGGAGCTGGTGGTGACTTTGTGGGGGCAGAAGCCAAGCTCCTCAGGATCCTGTTCTTTGTAGTATAAGATGCCCTTTCTCAAGGGAGTGGTGTCAACGAGAGGAGGCAGTGGGTTTGGGAAGCCAAAATGCATTCTCTGTGTGTAAATTAGAGTCACAATATGCACACAGAGCCTCAGTTTGTTTGAGCATCACAGTTTCATAATAAGGAGAGCAGTTAGAAGGAGGTGGAGTGAAGCAGCCAGTGTCGTCTGGACCAGCGGTCTGCTGTAGGACTAGCTGGTCCTGAATGGTCTTAATTGAGATGTATAGCTTCCATGGTCGGGCAAGGATGGGAAAATCTCTGGCGTTTTGAGCTGACCCCTGTATCTTAAGTCCCATTCATTGCGTTAACGAGAATCTATTTCTAATGCGCATTATGGTAGTTAATCAGCCACCAATTTCACCAGTGAAAATTCAGTTTTAGCGTGCCTTGTGCTAATTTCCTCTCAAGGGTAAAGATAACTGAAATTTCTAGAGTGAGATTGCTGATTAGAATAGTCATGCCTCCACTGGAGTGTGAGGCCCACGTGAGGGCACTGACTGGCCTTAGCATATGACAGGATGTAACACATAAATGCCATAGGTCTACCTTGTACATGCCAAAGTGCTTTGAAGCAAATTGTAGACACCCTAATAACCACATACAAGTAAGTATCAACTCCTGAACTAAAAGAGTGTGCTGTGCTTTTTAAAGATTTTTTTTTTAGTATGAAATGGGATTCTGGGTGTATGTTCAATGTAGCGAGTGAGCGTGAAGCTTTATAGAAAGGCTCATTGGCACTGGTCTGATATTCTAGATGTTACACTTCACAACCCAGACCCCCAACTTTTCATCTGTTTATTCCATGGAGATTGGAAAGGACTAGTAAGTCTGTGAGCATGCTTGGCATATATTAAACTTCAATAGTTACTAGTATTAAAAGATGTTTTCTGACAAGAAGTGCAGTTATAGGTAAATAATTCTGTGTGTGTGTGTGTGCACGCGCGCGCATGCAGACACATACGAACATGTATATGTAGTGACTCATTTTCTGTCCTGCCAGCCAGCTCCCAAATAATGACATGGAGGCTTATTATTAATTGTGAAAGCTCAGCCTTAACTTAGGCTTGTCCCATTAGCTCTTATAACTTAAATTAACCCATATTTTTTTTATTAATCTTCATTCTAACACATTGCTTTACCGCTCTTCCATCTTGCACCTCCTGTTTCCTCTCTGTGTCTCCCGCAAGTGCCTAGATCCCTCCTCCTACTTCCTCTCTCTTCCCAGAAATCCCACCTATACCTCCTGCCTAGCTATTGGCCATTCAGCTTTTCATTACACCAGTCACAGCAGTACACCTTCACACAGTGTATAAATATCCCACAACATGGATATGCACGAGTGTGGAAGGCAGAGGCCAACCTCTGGTGTTACACCTCTGATACCATCCACCTTGTTTGCTGACACAGCATCTGTCGCCGGGACCTGGGGCTCCCTGGGCAGGCGAGGCTGTCAAGCCAGTGAATGGCAGGATTATCCACCTGTCTGTGCTCCCAGCACTGAGATTACCAGTGTCCACCACCATGCCTGGCTTTGTACGTCTATTCTGAGATTGAACTCTGGTCCTCATGCCAGTAAGACAAGTACTTTACCAGCTGAGTTAATGCTCCAGCCCTGTAAATAGTCTTTTCAGTACTTACTTGAGTAAGATTTTGTTGTTGTTTTGTTTTGTTGTGACAAGAATCTCTATTGTGGCATCCTTGGCTGGCTCAGAACTTGCTACGTGGCTTAGTTGGCCTGAAATTCATAATCTTGCCTGAGCTTGCTAGTGCAGGTTACAGGTGTGGGTCCCCATCACCCACCTAGATGAGATTTTAGTTGTCTTTGGAAATCTTTTGACAGTTAACTGAGCTTGACTCTAGATGTTATTGCTTCTCTCTTTTGCTTAATTATTGGCGTGGGTCCCAGAACCCTGATTAGGAGCAACGAGGGAATGAAGAAATGACTTATAAACAGATATAAAAAGTTGGGATCAGGTGGTCTGGGCTCTCTAATGAAGAAGCCACAGCACCCTGGGAGCTCAGTGTATCTATTACTTACAGTTGAGCAGAAGGCAGGGCTATTACATACGGATAAACAAGGAGGCAGGTTTATTATATACAGCTGAACAAGGAGGCAGATCTAGTTCATCTCTGTAGGAGCAGTTTCTGCAGGGAGCAGTCTCCAGGCCTTAAACATTCAGGAGGAGAACGCCATGGTGAGTATGTTTTTCCAAACACATTGTCAGCATTTGCACTCAGACCCAAGAAAGGCTTTGCCATCTCTCTGAGCCTCAACCAGGGAAGGCTTTGCTGTTCCCCTGGGTCTGAAGCGTTGGAGTCTTTGTTATGGCTGTGCCCATGTCAAACACTGCTTTGGGTCTGAAGCATTGGAGTCTTGTTCACTCAGCATCTCTTCATCCTTTCTTCTGTGTGTGTGTGTGTGTGTGTGTGTGTGTGTGTGTGTGTGCTGTTGGAGAGCAAGCTTATGGCTTTGCACATGCTCAGTAAACACACTTTCAGTGAGCTGTGTTCCCAGCCTCAAATACGATTGTAAATATACAATGGTAAAGGAAAAGTTTGTGTTGTTTCTTTCAAAACATTTTAATTATCTTCTTAAATCACAAATATTTTATCAAAATACAGTGAAATATAAACTGTAATTCTAATAATGCATTCCCCTTTAGCCTGTTGATGTAGCTCTTTCCATGTGTCTCTGTGTGTTTGCATAGGTATAAATGAATCGTTTTTAGATTTAAAATAGTTGAAATTATTCAGCCCAATGTTTTCATTTTTGGGCATATTGTCAACATTTTTCTTTGTCATCACATATTTCTGTATTTTTTTGTTCTTTCATTTTTAAGATATGTTTTCACAAATAGCCCAAGCTGCCTCAAACTTTTCATAGCTCGTGCTGTAGTTGAGTTTTAGGCCCCCTGCCCTTGCCTCCCAAGCACTAGATTACAGGTGTGCATGGCTACGTCTAGACAGTACATATTCCTTGTACTGTTTACATCATATCCTTTTTTTGTATAATAGCTTTTATTATTGGTTTCTTCGTTTTCCACATTGGAAATAGTGTTGAGTCAAATCCCTGAGTATAAATACTTCTGTACATTTCTGATTGCTTCTTGGGTTAATACCTTCTGTGCGTATTATCAAGTTCCTTTCCAAAAATATTTCTGCCAGCTTATAGCTTCTTCTACCAGTTCAGTACTAGGCTTGTCTGAACTGAATGAATGGCTTGGGGTCTTAGAACTGTCGGCCTGATTATTTTTAGCTCATAGAATTGTGAAGCAGAAGTAAAATTGCTAGCTCTAACCCTCTGATTATCTATTCTGGAAATGATAACAGTTATTGATTCTGCCAATGCCACATCGTTTGGCCTCAGTCCCCCTCTGGGCTTTTATGTTGTGTGACGTTGTGTGAATGCTGAGTTCCTTAACTGAGAACTGTGCGTCCCATGTATACATTTGCAGGGGTAGTCACAACTCTTAAAAAGTGGATGTTTTAAAGTCAGTAATCCCAAGAGAGAGGAACAGAACAGAGCAAGAATTAGTGTCATTCAACTGCAGAAGTTAAAGTTACGGGCGTGTCATGAGGACATCTGTGAGATAGCACATAGACTGAAGACTTCCATTTCCTGCTTGCTCATGTGCATCCTTTAAATATTCTTTATGTTACTTGAGCCACTTGAAAGAGCAGATGAAATATGCTCTCTTCAGTGCCGGAAGTCTCTTCCCAGCTCTTATTCATGTCTAGTGATAATGCTTTTGAATCCCACTCTTGAGTCCTCAACTGGACCACTTCAGGTCACAGTAATTCATTTGATGCCGTGAGAATAACAATTTACTTCTAGATCGGTCTGTCTTCTTGAGTGGCCTCTCCCTCTCCGCTCCACTCAGTCTGTTGTCACAGAGTGCCCTGAAACACCGCCTTCCTGGGGAAAACATCTCAGTTTGTCAGAGATCTGTGAGTCATAATAGTTTTGCTTGTTTGTTTATTTTGCCTTGACTGTGAGGCCTAGGAATCCCAAATCCCCGGATGACTCATTTTAATTCATCTGTTTGTAATAGACTTTGCTCTGTGCGGTAGCTTTCGGGATTCTCATAAGTCCGGTCAGCTGAAATTTGGGATGTGTTTTTTCTGAAATAAGGCGAAAGCTAGGAATGTAAGGCTTGTCTGAAAGGCTAGGAAGTGGTTTCCTGAGGTTTGGATGTGTGTGTGGGGTCCTTGTGTGTATGATGGTAGGAGAGACCATGTCTACATGGTGTACAACGGGCATGCTGATCTGGCTGTGAGTTAGGGAACCCAGCACCTATTTTGACCAAACTCTGATAGCCATGTTGTTCATTCTGGTTCACCGGTGATTAAACTATCATTTTCTGTAAAATCAGATGGAATTAAGTCATTTTAAATTCTAAAATTACATGCATTTTTCATTCTTTCCTAGTTCCCCTTATCTCTAAACAACATTTTCCTATCTGTTAGTCTTTAAGCATACATAAGAATTAAATAGTTTTATCTATGTTGGGATTAAAGAGCATCAGAGATAATTCATTTAAAAAGTAGATGGTTAAGTGTAGCGAAGATAATAAAATACTAAAAATAAAAAAAAACCATGCTAATAAAACACTGCTTAGCAGAAGTGGCCATGAGCACGCAGTAGGGTCTTTATAATTTTGTATCACAGTCCTGTTCATATGAGCCAAGATACATATTATAAATATTTGTAGGTTTTTGAAATGCTGGTCCCAGTAATAGAGCAAGATAACTTACTTTTGATCTATACCTCCCATAAATACAGTTTAGAAACTCTAGGGGAGACCAGATAGAATCATGATAGTAGCTGATTGCACACCGTGATCCAGACACTTCCTAGTTTCTCAAACATTCATCCTCCCAGTAGCCTGGAAAAGAGGCCGCAGCTATTCCTACCTTCCCCTCTTAACAGATGTGGGAGTGGAGATATAATACTGGAACCTGAGTCCAGGCTGTGTGATTTCGGAGCCCACTCTCTGAGCTGCCAGTGTGAAGACAGAAGTCTAGGTGAGGAGATAAGACAAGAGAATGACCCAACTCCAACAGCGTCGGGTTGCCTGTGACCTTGAAGTTGACATTTGTTAGACGGTAGAAAAAGTGTCCTTGCTGTCTTAGCTGTCTTACTGTGACATTCTTTTTTCTAGTGCTCCCTTGTTCCACTCAGTCAGGCACTGGGACATTCGGGAGCTGAGTTCTTGCCGTTGTCCTGGATCAAATCTCCCACCAGTGTGTGAGTTTTCCGAGCTTGTTCTCTCTGTCTGTTGTACAAGATTCAAAATATATAAAAAGACAATGGAAACAGGATTTGTGGCCACCATAAATCTTTACCTACCCGACATAAACCTGAGGCAGGCATAGAACTTAAAGGTGTAAAATGGGCTGCACCAAGTAGCAACAACAACAACAAATTAAAAAAAAAAGAAGAGAAAAGAAAAGACAAAGAAGAAAGAAAGAAAGAGAGCAGGATTTGTGCATGCACATTGTGTGGACTGAGTGCTTTTGAGGTACAGATTTGCTGTGAATCAATAAGACCACTTGTAAGTTCCATCTTGTCCTCAGCTAGGCTCTTTGCACTAACTTAAGGCTCAGTTTGACCAAAAGGACCAGAAAATCCCATCAGTCAATCTCAGCTTGGGAGTTAAATTCAGAAGTGTAGGAATGGCTACTTGGATTGGAAAGGTAACTTCACTTCTTTCTGGTAGGTCCCTGTGACATGCTAATGAAAAGCTCCCTGGGTTCCCTGATGTGGGGACTTTTGGTTCCTTTTGGGTGCTTTGCTTCTTTTGGGACCTCGGCAATGGTGCTGTGGAAGAGGCTTCCTTCTGTGTGTGTCTGCCTGTCACACGGAAAAGGAGTATTGGGTTTAGAGACCCTGAGTTTGTTGGAGTGTTTTTTTTTCTCTGAGACAGGGTTTCTCTGTATAGTTTTGGTGCCTGTCCTGGATCTTGCTTTATAGACCAAGCTGGCCTTGAACTCACAGAGATCCGCCTGGCTCTGCCTCCTGAGTGCTGGGATTAAAGGCGTGCGCCACCACCGCCCAGCTATGGAGTGATGTCTTTTTGCCACTTTCAAGTTGTTCGTTTTTAATTCTTCTTGCTGTCTGGGATTTGTCGTTTGATGCACCTCGGTCCTTAGCTGTCTTTCTTCTTTAGAGATGTCTTACACTGCTTTTCTTTCTCCCCTTCTGCTTTTTTTTTCTCTCTCCCTCTCAGCTTTCACTTCTCTTCCCTGCTCTTCCTGGCATTTTGTTGTCATTCGTGTTTTGTTTTGAGACAGTGTCCGTGTGCCCTGACCGGGCCTGGAATTTAGGATGGCTTTGAACTCATGTTGATCTTCCTGCCTCGGCCTCCCAAGTGCTAGGATTACTGGCAAGAGCCGTCATACCTGGTCCTCAACTGTTTTTTTCTATTTTTCTCCAAATTTCCTGAGCAAAAGAAAATGGAGTTCATTCATCTTGTAGTTAATTAGCTTCTTTTGTATTGATTCCCAAGGTAAATAGAATTTTAAAGGCTATAATTAAAATTTTTATTGCCTCCCAAGTCCTGGGATTAAAGGCATGCACCATCACTGCCCGGCAGCTTTTATTATTTTAAAATATACTTAACATTTGTTAAAAATTTGACTGTTGCCAGACAGTGGTGGTATAGGAGTTTAATCCCAGCACTTAGGAGGCAGAGGAGGTGGATCTCTGGGTATGACGCCAGCCTGGTCTACAGAGTGAGTTCCAGGACAGCCAGGACTACACAGAGAAATCCTGTCTCCAAAAACAAAAAACAAAACCAACAACAACAAAATCGACTTTTTTTTTTTCATTAGTTTGTAATCTTCTAGATATATCTGAAATGGTTAAAATGTAAAGAAATTGTGACCATCTCCTCCCAAAGACTTTGAAAATCTTTTACATAATTTTTATGAGACTTGTTTAAATGTGGTTCTGAATAACTAGTATATGAACTGAATAACTAGTACATGTTTTAAATTAGATTGTTTGGAGAGCCATTCGTGGCAATACCCTGCCCAGAAGAGCTGTGTGACTTTGCACAAGCCATTAGAATCTGCGTCTCATTTTCGTCATCTGCAGAATGAGGACTGTATTGGTTCCTACTTCCTAGAGTCCTTGGAAGGAGTAAATGTGTTATATAAAATACCACAGGTCAGGACTTGGCACAAAACAAATGATCGGTTGTTGTATTGTCATTATTTAAAAAGCAGAGTGCAAGGAAGTTAAAAGCAAAAACTTATTTTCCCCATTAGAGCATTGCAGACAATGTTTAGTGGTTATAATGAGCCTGCCTTTGAAGTCAGCCTGACCTGGGTTTAAATCTGAGCCCTCTCTCGTCTTCTAGCCCAACCTTTCTCTGGGTGACATTTGAATAATGCTGTCTACCTCGTGAGCATGAGAATCACAGGCAAGTGTAATGAAGCATGTAAAATACCTTGGCATACAGGAAACACACAATAAGGAATCATTACATTAAAGCATAATTTGGAATCGGGCTTAGTGGTGTATGCATGTAATCCTAGCACTAAAGGTGCTGAGGCAGGAGAATCATGCCTGCACTATATTAGTAAGACTGGCAAAAAACAAAAACAATAACAAAAATAAAACTCCAAAACAAACAGTAAAACAAGCCAACAACACAAATTGGTCCATTTCCATCTATTCTTTATTTGTGTATTTCAAACATCGATGTCCACATTATTAGTACAATTATACATCTTTTTCAAATAACATTTCATCACAAGTGCCTTTTATACGAACTACATAAACTTTATGTTTCATTAAGTGGCTATAATTTACTTTGCTTTTTAGTACTGAGCATTGAGGTTATTTCTAACTCCTAATGTTAGTCAATGTTACAATGTCACAAAGGGACACAAGGTGAAACATCTGGAGTCTAGAACCTTCCGTGTTTGTAATACTGTCTTAGAAAAGATTAACTGAAGAGCTCCTACATGTGCAATCATTTCCCTGGGCTTTGTAAAGTTGCATGTTTCTTGCTGAGTGACTTCCAGATGGAATGCACTACTGTTGTACCCATTTCACGGAACCCCCAGAGCCCACCAAGGAGCTGGTTTCCAATGCAAGCACATAAGGGTCCTTTTATTCAGGTTCAACCTGGGCCACTGCATGGCAGATGGAAGGAAATGTGGCGGCGGCCACAAGCCCAGGTGTAGAATTTTTATAGAGAAAAACCACAAGTCGGGAATTACATGCTTGGGATTGGGTAGAAGGGATATGGGGCAAGGTGATTTTATGAAACTATTGGTCTAGACTTTGGGCACAAAACCACATTTGAAACCATTGGGTTAGACTTTTGGCGGGGAACCACAACAATCCTCTGAACAGGATTATCTGGACTGCTCAGCAGGAATATCTAGATATCTTCAAGGGCCATAAATCGCAGGATGTCTGCAGGAATATCTGGATCTTGTTAAACTTTACTGCCCTGTATCTGTTCAAGTTGTCATGGCACATTCTTGTGAGACTGAGTACAGCAGGTGGTCTGAGATGGTGGCCCTTTCCCTAAGATGGAGCCTGTAAAGTCAAGTCTAGGTGGCCCTTTTCCTAAGATGGAGCCTGTAAAGTCAAGTCTAGACCTTCACGCTACTCTATTCTCAGTATCCAAAAGTTTCTCAGGGTTCAGTGGATACTTATTGACTTAATGAACACATTATTATATTATTTTCCAGAACTGGTAATAATTTTATGATTCTATTCTATTTTGAGTTAATATTAAAGCAAAGTAGTTTCTTTTCAAATATAGAACCAATGGGATGGTAATAAAAACACTAGGCACAGGTAATATCTTTTACTCCAATATTTTACTTATTGCCATTATTATTATCTATTGATTTTTAGTTAGTATAGAAAGGAATGTTTTTCATTCCTTGTGGCATTTTCATACCTGGGAATGTATATATTTTGTTAGTGTTTGGGCCACCACAATCTTCTCTCCTCATCCTCTCTTCTATCCTCTTCCTGGGTCCCTTTCACCCTGTAAATCCTCCTTCTGCCTTTATGTCACACATATTTCATGACCCTCTGTTGATCTCCCCTTTAGACTTTTTTCTCACTTCTGATGGCCTCCCTTTTACTTTATGGTCTGTATAACATATACCTATACACATACATATAATTTAAACCTACATTCTGCATATGAGATAAAGTATACAATATTTGTCTTTCTGAGCCTGGCTTTTGCTTACAATGATCTCCATTTTCATCCATGTTCCTGAAAATGCTTAATTTTGTTCTTCTTTATGGCTGAGTAAAACCCTGTTGTATGTATGTACCACATTTCCTTTTTCCACTCATCTGTTGAATGGGCCTCTTGGCTGGTCCTTTACTACCATGAATAGTAAACAGTAGACATGGATGTGCAAATATCTCTAGGTGATGACTTGGGAGCCCGAGTACTTTGCATGCATTGTCTTATTCAGATGGCTCAACACTTATCTGAGGTGGGTACCCTCATGAATATGTAATAGATAAGAAGGGACAGGCCTAAGACCACACAGGGCGCAAGACTTAGTGCAATATTCAAATCAGTGGTTAGATCTCCTTCTCTACACTGAAGAGCAGGCTACATACATGTCTGATTTTAAATAGGAAAAATTATTATTGCTGTGTTTCTGTTATAAAAAAAAATTATGGTCTTTGTAGCTAGAGTTTTCCTGCCTGGCCCACAGTCAGGACAAATCTCTGTCACCCGCCAGTCCCACAGTCGCTCAGACCCAACCAAGTAAACACAGAGACTTATATTGCTTACAAACTGTATGGCTGTGGCAGGCTTCTTGCTACCTGTTCTTATATCTTAAATTAATCCATTTCTATAAATCTATACCTTGCCACGTGGCTCGTGGCTTACCGGCATCTTCACATGCTACTTGTCATGGCGGCGGCTGGCAGTGTCTCCCTCCGCCTTCCTGTTCTCTCCATTCTCCTCTCTGTTAGTCCTGCCTATACTTCCTGCCTGACCACTGGCCAATCAGTGTTTTATTTATTGACCAATCAGAGCAATTTGACATACAGACCATCCTACAGCAGGTCTTGGTCTTAACAGTGCTGGAGATTAACCCCAGGGCTTCCTGCTTGGCAAGTGTTCTGACCCTGAGCTACACCTCCAGCCCTAGGCTAAGTGGCCTTAAGATAGACAACCACCCCATTTCCCCATTTTGCTTTCCTAGCAGCCCAAGTCTTTATGTCTGCCATTGTAACAGATATTTCCCAGAGAAGCCGAATTGGCCAGTTGAATTCCAAATGAGGTAAAAAGACTGAAGAGTTGTTCCCCACCTTGAGGATTTCACGTGAGTTTCTCCACAAGAGCTGGGAATGTTTTCCATGCTTGGTTTTAAAGGTAATTCCTTTAAATACCTTTTTATCAAAGAAAAGAGTTTTAAATACTTTTTTTATCAAAGGAAAACATTTCATAATATTTTTTCACATCAAAGACAGGTTTAGAGCTTCATCCACGTGGGAGTTATTAATCTGTAGAGATATATCTGAGACTAAGCAGAGGCTATGACCCTAGGAATTAATCAGTTAAAACCCTGCCTGCTTAATTAGTTGACTTGGTAGAGTGACTTTTCCAAACCGTCAGCCTGTCACCATTGCATCCTGTTCTTCAACTTTCCTTTACCGCTTGCTAATTTCTAACAGGACTTGGGGATTTAAAAATATCTGCACAAGCACTGCCTGACTTTTGTCTTTTGAAAACAAGAGGTGAACAAGAGGTGTGTGGTGATATGCAGGTATAATTCCAACTCTCAGGAGGCTGAGGCAGGAGGATTTCAAGTTTAAAGCCAGACTGGGCTACATAGCAAGACCCTGTATCAAAAACAGAATAAAACAAAAACAAGTAAACAAACAAACAAACAAAAAGACAACTAACTAGCCAAACAAGCAAAGTTATTAGTCATTCACCTTTAAATCTTTATGGAAAGATTTTTGTTTTTATCTTTAATAAATGTCTGCCATTGTAACAGATATTTCCCAAAGAAGCTGAATTGGTCAGTTGAATTCCAAATGAGGTAATAGATCAAAGAGTTGTCCCCCACCTTGAGGATTTCACATGAGTTTCTCCACAAGAGCTTTCCTAAATGTTGCCTTTGTTCTAAGTTGGTTAATTTTTAAATGTGAAATACTTAGAATTTTCAAATGGTTGCTTCTGGAACTTTCCATGGCTTACTCATATGCCCCTCTACAGAGTGTATGATGAAGACCACCATCATGAGTATGTTGCCGTTAATTATGGCACTGTAGCTCCAAAAAGGAGCTTAGCACTTTCCTCATCTGTGGTTTTTGTCCCCCAAGAAAGGATGGGCATGGTTAGCACCAAAAGACCTTTAGTGATGTGGTGTTTTGAATGAGGAATGCCCCTGATAGCCAATAACCTCAGGTATTTGAGTACTCGGTCCCCAGTGGGTGGCACTGTTTGGGGATCTTAGGGAACCTTTAGGTGAGCCTTGCTGGAGGAAGTATGTCCCCCGAGGCCAGGCTTTGAGACTTGATAGCCCCACTTCCAATTCTCTTTGCTTTTTGCGTGGAGTTGAAGGTATGATCTCTTAGCCTTTTGCTATATGGTCCATCCGCCGCCATCACGGATTCTCCCTCTGGGTCTGTAAGCAAGAACAGGCTTTTTCTTCCTGAAGTTGCTTTTGGTCATGGTGTTTTGTCACGGCAACAAAAAGTCACCGGTGCAAGTGGGAGATAAAATGTTGGTTGGACAGCTGACCAAGATGCTCTGTACACAGATAACTTATTGGAGCAGAAATGCTTCCTGTGGGTGTGCTTGGCTTCTCTAGAGCCCAGGTGTGGTGAGATGTTTTTGCTCTGAGGATATTGCAAACACTGCTTCTGGTTTGTTCTTATTCTGCTTCTCCTAAATTTAGAAAATGAAGACCACATACACGTAGATGGAAGTAAGTGACGAGACATAATGTGAAAGCTACAAACACATCTTTCCTCCCCATCCCATCCCAGTTTCCCTTCCATAGCATCTTATGGAACCCAGGCTGGTCTTGAGCTTGCTGTGAAGTGGAGGCTGGCCTTGAACTACTAATCCCGCAGCCTCTACTTCCCAAGTGCTGGGATTACAGCAGCGTACCACCATGCTAGGCCATGAACACACACCTTTTAGAGGCATTAGGAAACTGAGAGAGTCACTAGATTCTGCTACTTTCTAGCCAAGCACACTACCGACTAACTTCCTTTCTGAGTGTCACTTACCCGTGTGACTAGCTCATAGACTGGGCGTGAGGATTTGATGAGTCCAGGAGTATTGTGTGCTCAGCGTGGCACAGCAGAGGGCTTTGCCTGCCTGCTGAGAACCAGTTCTTCAGTGGACCCAGATTCCAGTTGTGTTCCTGCTGCTGACCAGTGCTGGGACCTCAGGAAGGCTGGTTTACCATCTGGTGTGTCAGCCACCACAGACGCACCAGTGTCTCTTTGAGGGGATGAAATACACTTTGTGAATGTAAAGATGCTCGAGGTGGGTTGCTGGAGGCGTTTTCTATGAGTCACTGGACACTGACTGAAGAGAGCTTTGTGGTGAGGGGACCTCCCCGCCCCCCACCTTCCACTCCCTCATCATTTACCCCCCTTCCCCAGCTCCGTCTGCAGAGGTCAGCACTTGTCTTTAGGCCACAGGCAGACGGGAAGGTTAAGCACTGTTAACACAGGCGTGCTGTATGCAAGTGGCTTTAGATGTCTCACTTAATTCTTAAATTAAGCAAAGCAAAATGCT
>CABHPP010109883.1:6832-19406 GCA_902168425.1 Peromyscus attwateri | reverse complement strand
TGTGAAGTGAAGCAGCTACAAGGCTACAAACATAGAGGAGCCTTCTTCCCTCTGGGACACACTGCTCAGGTGTTGTCCCCACACACTGAAACCCACATCAGAAACTGACCTGCTCTTCAGTGTCCAGTGCAGCTGGAACTCAAAGACAGAGAAGTCTGTTGTCTTTGCCCCTTACTCATCCTCTGTTACTGTCTTTTTTCTGAACTTCCAAGTTCACAGTTACCTTTCTGACCTCAAGCACTTTCTTTCTCCATTCCTTCAGAGGAGGCTGTAACAGAAGGAAACTTCTTCACTGTGCCCCTCCTCAGAATACCTTTCCCCTCCAATTCCATACTGTCTTTCCGGATGGTAGGACACTAGTTTGAAGATTTACCGCACTTGACTTTTTTAAATGTTCTTCCACTTCATTCTTTCCTTTGTGGCTCCCCCATAAGTGATGTTTTCTTCATGGTTTCATCATGGCAGGCTTGTATCTTGTCAGACTAGGTAGTTTCAACTGTTCTTCAAGATTTTCTCATCTACACTTTCTCTTTCCCGGTTTTCGGGGAGAGATGGGCATTGAGGCACAGCTATAACATGTCTGGTGCTTGTCTGGTGCTGGATCTTGCTGTTTACCATCTGCTTTCTCTGCACTGCCCAAGCTGGTTCTCACGTTGTTTCTTTGCCAAGATCTTCTGTACAGATCTCCACTTACACCATTGCAGCTTTCTGTCCTTGTGTATTTCATTTCTTTGTTGAGACATGTAGATATTTGAAAAAAAATTATGACAGTTGATTTTAAAATCTTTCATAATTCTGAATTCCAAAGTGTGTCATCTCAGTAGACTTGAGATGTTCCTGTTTTAAGGTAATTTTACTTTTTGCATAGCCTGTTGGGGATCTGAATACTCCCTTTTTGAGTGGTGATTGAAAAGTACATTTTGGTTATAAAGAGTCTCTTGCATGAATCTTGGTGACCTCAGTCTGTGGTCCCCACTCTCACAGAAATTCACCCCATAGCCTCATCAGCATAGTTCTGTGAGAATGAGGACAGTTGCAGACCTCAGGGATCCATCAGAGTAAGGTGGCCACACCTCACCACAGGGGCATAAAAGTCAGTGATATCTTCCTTCATCTTTTCTATGAGGAAGAGATATCTGAGTTACCATAAGAGAAGGGGAAAGATCAGATTTCACTACAGGCTCTGTTGCAGTCTCTTTGTAACAGTGCAGCTGTGGATCTCACGGTTCTGCTTGGAGACTCAGCCCAGATGTAATGCAAAGGCAGAGTGAGTAACAAGACTCCACCTATGAACCCCACTACTGCAGTCCATGGTAGGTTAGAGACGTTCATGTGGTTTTATGGTGTTAAACTAACAACACACAGAGGCTGGAAAGCAGAGTTCTTGTCATGCTGGTCTGCATTTTTATGGCTTTGGGAAAAAATACTGAATTTCAATTAAAGTTTACCTTCTGTCAACTGCTGTTTAATTAGCACGATCAAGAAATTATTTTACTTGATCCTGAGTTAATTAAAAATATTGAGTTATATCTTCCTTTTGCCACTAAATTAATGTGACTGCAGGGCTTAGGTGAAATGCCTAGTGACACATTGGTTCATGATGAACCACTGGGGTTCTTCTTCCCAGTTGAGTCATTTTTCATCCATTTACTTTGTACTTTATGTGAGTTTACATTTTGATATTTCTATGTATAAACAAGTGGAGTAAAATGGTACAATTTACTTGTAATTATTTGGATTCTTGCCATTGGGAAACAATCTTCACAGTCTGGAGGCCTTCCCTCTGGTTCGCATGTTCCTTTTCCTTTAGGCTCCATGACAGACACATTGTGAGCTGCCTTCTGGTAGCATTTCCACACTCCACTGAGCAATATGGCTGAGAAAAACAGGAATCTAACTTTCCCATGTTGATCCTTGAGGTAATGACAAAGAAGGGCTTAAACCCAACACATTTGACACAACATTTAATCCCTGGACTTCTTGCCTCTTTATACAATTAGAGTCTGTTTATCCATGGAATTATTTAGTGAACAGACATTTATTAAGTGCTTACCATGGCAGGCTCAATGCAAGATGATCATATTTAGATTCTGGCATCAGACCAGTTCACGATGGGTGAGAAGCTCTGGGATAGCCTTTGGGAGAATGAAGGCCTAAGTTGGGCTTCCAATAAAAGGAATATTTAGTCAGTATCTAGTAGAGTAAAAGGAGAAGTTATTTTAAATGGGGGAGCTGGCATGAGTTAAAACATGATGGCAATGAAGAAGTTGATCTTCTTTTTCTTCATGTGGGAACTGTATTCCCCTTCCACCTCACAATTTCTCAGGTTACTCTGGTGCAACCTACTGAATTAGTGTAAGAACATTTTTTCTTGAACATTTATTTTATTTTTACGTGTGTGTGTGTGTGTGTGTGTGTGTGTGTGTGTGTGTGCGCGCGCGCGCGCTTCTGTATGAGCACATACCTGTAAAGAACACTGTTGGATCCCTTAGAAATGGAGTTACAAGCAGTTGTAAGCCAACCATCATGGGTGCTAGGAACCAAGCTGTGGTCCCCTGTCAGGGCAGGAAGCTCTCTTAACCACCGTGCCATTTCTTCAGCGCTGGAACAACCTTTATGTAAGACAAAGTTTCCTTAGCCTGAAGTATTACGTAAATTATATATTTGCATTCATTTCTAGTTAGCTGTGACAAAGCACCCCAAATACAGTGGTGTAAACATGATTAACACTTTTAACCTCTCAAAGATGGGGTTAAATCTGGAGACTAGATATACAAGAACAAAGACTGCTTTGTACCAGAGGCTCACCTGAGATATCCAGTTGCTTTTGGATTAATGCTTTGATTCTCCAATAGTTTCATTTGTATGTGTTCAGGTTCATTGGGAAGAGGAATTGACAAGCAAGAAACTTTGATGACCTATGATCCAGAAGGCACAAATATAACCACCACACTCCTCCATCTTGCCTCCCACTTTACTTTTAATGAGAGCTACTTCTTCCAGGAGCCTGACCTGCCCCTGTTCTCTCATATGCTTACCAACGTTCCCTTGTTCGGTAATTATAGACAACATCATGGTAAGAAGTAAATGTTGATCAACATTGGGTTGTGATAAAAATTGGCATTGACCTTTGGAAGGGAGATGTTTACCATGCAGGTAGAAGATCTGAGTTCAGTCCCCAGAACCTACATTAAAAAAGCCCAGTGTAGTAGCCTGTATTTTTAATCTCCAGACTAGGGAGGATCAGACAAGTAAATCTCCCAAGCTCATGGACTAGCCAGCATGGCTTTCTTGGGACAATGAGAGACCTTGACTCAAAAATGTTCATATCAGCATTGTTTGTAATAACCAGAACCTGGAAACAACCTAGATGCCCTTCAACTGAAGAATGGATAAATAAAATGTGGTACATATGCACAATGGAATACTACTCAGCAGAGAAAAACAATGACATCATGAGGTTTGCAGGCAAATGGATGGATCTAGAAAAAATCATCCTGAGTGAGGTAACCCAGACTCAGAAAGACAAACATGGTATGTACTCACTCATAGGAGGATACTAGATGTGGAACAAGGATGACTGGACTACTACTCACATTACCAGGGAGGCTACCTGGAAAACAGGACCCCAAGAAAGACACGAGGATCGCCCAGTGACGGAGAAATGGATGAGATCTTCATGAACAGCCTGGTCATAAGTGGGGGAAATGAAGGGTGAGGGTCGATGGAAAGAGAGCTTGGGGGAGCGGGAGACCCCAGCTGGATCAAGAACAGAGAGGGAGAACAAGAAATAGGAGACCATGATAAATGAAGACCACATGAGAATAGGAAGAAGCAAAGTGCTAGAGAGGCCCACAGAAATCCACAAAGATACCTCCACAATAGACTGCTGGCAAAGGTCAAGAGACAGCCCGAACTGACCCACTCTGGTGATGGGATGGCCAAACACCCTAATTGTTGTGCTAGAAACCCCATCCAATGACTGAGGGATCTGGAAGCAGAGATCCACAGCTAGGCCCCGGGTGGAGCTCCAGGAGTCCAATTATCGAGAAAGAGGAGCGTCTATATGAGCGAGAATTGTTGAGACCAAGGTTGGAGAAAGCATAGGGACAAATAGCCAAATGAATGGAAACACATGAACTATGAACCAATGACTGAAGGGCCCCCAACTGGATCAGGCCCTCTGAATGGGTGAGACAGTTGATTGGCTTGATCTGTTTGGGAGGCATCCAGGCAGTGGGACCAGGTCCTGTGCTCATTGCATGAGTTGGCTGTTTGAAACCTGGGGCTCGGCCTGGGAGGAGGGGACTGGCCCTGCCTGGACTGAGTCTACCAGGTTGACCTCAGTCCTCTGGGGGGAGGGCTTTGCCCTGGAGGATGTGGGAATGGGGGATGGGCTGGGGGGAAGGGGAGGGGGGCGGGAGGAGGGAGAACAAGGGAATCTGTGGCTGATATGTAGAACTGAATGGTATTATAAAAAAAAGATGTGCACCACCAAAATGGAATAAAAAAAAAAAAAAAGCACCCCAACAAAAAAAAAAAAAAAAAAAACAAGGTGTATAGCCCCTTAGACAGATGCCTGGGATTGAACTCTGATCTCCATACTCATGCACACACATATGAACACAAACAAACACAAACAAAGATGCAAAGAAACATGTTAAACTTTGAAGAGAGAGAGATTATGGGTTTCCTGTCCCCATTAGGCACACACACACACACACACACACACACACACACACACACAAACACACCTACCTCAATGCCCAATGCTTTAAGAATGAAGGCTAAAAATCCTTCTTACCTATTCCTTAAGGGAAACTTATTTAGTACAATTTTTTTTTTCATTTTCTTTCTGAGTGACTCTGTTTTGTTTCTTAAGTTTAGGAACTTTGAATTAGTGAAATCTTTCTCAAATTGCTCCTTCATTACTCAATGTCTTGTCTCACTAATCCTTGGAATGAAATTTCTCTTTTTTTTAAACATTCCCTCTGCTGATCCTTGTTGCCTTACACTACATTTGGAGATTTCATTCCTACTATTAATGTTCTGTCCTATTGCTTTCCTTAAACATTTTATTTCATATTTTAATCCATTGTTCTTCATTTTTCTATTATTAGTTCTACTTTTAATCCTATTTTAGCCTTGTGGACCAGCTTATATTTTAAAAATTATTTTTCTATGTATATAAATACTTCGCCTGTATGTATGTCTGTGCATTGCATGCCTGCCTGGTACCCACAAAGGCCAGCAGAGGGTTTTAGATCCCCTGGAATGGGAGTTACAGACAGTTGTGAGCAGTCATGTGGGTGCTGGGAATAGAACCCAGATTATCTTGAAGATCAAACTTCCAAATAAACCATCACTTCAGCCATGGCCTACCTTTCTTTTATCCTCTTTTAAAATTATTGACTTAATGTTACACAGTTAAAAAACATGTACTGTCTTCTGACTTATCCTGTATCATCATCTGGGTCACTTAATTCACATGAAACAATTGGAGACTGAACCGATACATTTGAGAATCATAAGGCTAGAGATAGAGTCAATTGACTTCCTGAGCTTTACTTAGTTTGTAACAATATAAAACTTATTGATATAATTCTGCTGAACTAGGAAATATACATAGACAAAGAGTTGAAGTCATTCACCTCAAAACTTAGTCTCAGGATCCTTCTCAAGGTCAAGTACAAAATCTAAGTGGTACATGTTGTCAGTGAAGAGTCATTTAGACTAAACCAAATTTGAAGAAGTTTCCAGCACTTCTTCATTGGGCATTCACCAAAATGAAATTATAAATTTATTGGATATTCATACATCTATTACTGATATATCTTAAACTAAAATACATTCATTTATTGGTTCTGCGCTTTTGACCAAGACAGGGCAGACTGAGTGAGGTTAAATGAAATTATTAAGGTCTATGAATCAGTAACAAAGAGAAAACTGAGTCTAGACTGTGTTCATTGTGTCTGCAAGATTCTCAGATGAGACCAAATCATGACATATGATTTGACACTCTTCCCATAGGTTCAGGTCTCAAAGTGGCAGGGCAACAATGCATGGAGATGGGTAGAAGACCAAGAAACTGAAGGAACTGAATCCTTCTCTTTGACACTACTGTTGCAGTTAGACAAGACACAGGTAGACAAAAAGCAGAGCTTGAGTCTACATAATTCTTACTCTTGATCACACAGGTGGATAGAACATTGATATTGATCATATAACATCATCCAAACCAAACAATGTTTTATACATTATGCATTTCATGGGCACTCTCTTTCTCTCCCAAACTACCTCCTTGTTCTCATGACTGCTCCCCAATCTATCTCCCACTGAATTATAAGGTCCTATGGACATCTCAACATTAATGTATTTGTTTTCGATCTGATATAATGCCTGACAACTTCTCTCCTCCATGCAAAATCTAGGTTTAGCTAGATTACTCCGCCTATAACTTATTTGCCTTTTCAGAATGGTGAATTTAACTACAGTAGAATGATTATAAATAATTAGGTAAATCACAAAGTATGCTGATTACCCACACAGTTTGTATGGCTGTCTAGGATTGGTAGGCTCTTGTCCTGGCTCTCACCATGCATTTGTATTTCCAAGCCTTTGAAAACAGAGCTCATTCATTTTTCAAAGATGCAGTGGGTTGCTGGGTGCCTGGAACTAAACAGAGTGCTTCTCACAGTGCCATTCTCATTATACCACACAGAACAATTTGAGGGAGGGTTTTTCTTTTTTTTTTTTACTCTTTCATAACTGGGGGTCTAAGACTAGAAAGAGAATAGCTGCCCCAGGAATCCACTGTCAGTTAACCATAGAGCCTACATGGTTCATCACTCCAGATTTTCAGAGATGTCTCCACTTCTAGAAATCCAGCTTTTAATACATTTTCCATATCTACTAATGATTAAACAGAGACTATTCTCTTCCCTACACTGATACTGTAATTTTGACTCAGGCTTCCATGATTTCTACAACAGACTTGTATGTAGACAGTTCAAACTCTGAGGACTAATGCCTTTCATTTTCTACCTTCCAGGTAAAAATTCAGGTAGATTCCAGGTTAGAGAGCTTGCTTTCTTTAAGACACTTCTAGGAAAACTTGATGCTCACTCAATTCTTACTGGTGAATGCATAAATGAAAGTATAAGAAGAAATTTAAAATTCTAAAGTGAATTGGAATTTGGTGAAGTGGAGATGAAGTACTGAAACATTCCTGTTACATCATGGTACTTTTTCTACACATAGGTGCATGGACTCCTCTTAGTTTTAGTCTTATTGTTTACACATATACATCTCATGTCTAGCAGATGCTGTGTAGAAAGCATCATCTTATAAACAGACATTTGATTTTTTAAGAAGTCCTTGCAAGCTGTACAAAACATGCACAGAACTTCCTCAGCATTTGTAAGGTCACATGAGTCTTTTTCTCTGCCTTTATTGGACTTTAGAACAGTTGAGTGGAGGTCTTGTTTATTTGTTGAAACTTATATCCTTATACCATCTTTTAGGAGTACATGATAGATACCCACCCAATTCATACTGTATCAATGATTTTTATAAAATATATTCCATTTTAATTTTAATTTGAACTTAATTCAGAGGACGAGAAGACCTTATCAGAAACACTTCAGTAGACCAAGGTGTGTCCCTCTATTCACATTAACACAGAGACCTCTCAACACAAGTCCCATTAGACCCACACATGCCTGCCATCCCTTGACACACTGACACAGACAGACTTAACTATGGCTATTGAAATGTTTTTCCATTTGTGAAGAAGCATGGAAACCTAATTAGCCTGGATTTTGGTAACATCCCCTCAGTGGTCATAACTGGAATGCCCTTAATCAAAGAAGTTTTAACTCACATGAAACAAAACTTTTTGAAATGCTCCATTATGCCACTCAGAGAATGTGTCTTTAAAAACAATGGTAAGTTTGACTGGCAGCACTATTGACTTTAGTGGGTTATTTTTTTAAAAAACCTGAATTTTGATGGAAAATGGAACACATATTAGGAGAGGTTCCAGGGAGAGGTGTAGGGAGAGAGTGAAAAAGGGTATGATCAACATGTACTGCACATGTAAAAAAATTTAAAAGTGAAAAAAGGCATATATTGTTTCTAGTACAGCATAAGGTGTGCATATGATTCATTAAAAGTACCTCTATGTCTGTAATTTTACAACATTCTTATAAAAAAATCCTTCATGAAATGTTATCTTCAAAGTCAGCTAGATGCAACATTTCCTAGAAGAAAGCAACTATCAAAGGATTTACTGTGTATCCCTGTAAGAGAGACTTGGAGAAGAAACATGTCCTGCAGATGAACTCTAGATGCATGGATAGGAACTAACAGCATCTCCTACCACAGCCAGACACACTGTGCCTTCACTTCCCTTTTCACACTCCAACCATCTATCCTAAGAAAATGGATATTAACAGCTTCCTCCTGGGGCTGCTCTTCTTGATTATGGCTCCTTAACTACATCTAAAGCCATGCCACACAGGGATCTCTATCATCACAGACAGTGTGAGAATAGACTAGCATGAATATGCAAAGTGATCATTAAATCAACATATCTGTCTCAAAGTTGAAAAAGATTCCAACTCTATTAACCTATAAAAACTTCATTTTTTAGCCATTTCTAATTGCTCCTTGAAACAATCAGCCATTAATTGTATAACTTTGACTACATTATCAGCTAGGAAAAGCAGAATCATTGGCATAATTGAATAATACTGACCAGAATTGATAAAAATCATTCTTATTGTGTGACACATAATTCATCTAACAAGAAAGTCTGAATCAATTAACTATATTGTGAAAAACCTGTCATGCTACAATAGTAAAGCCTTTATCAAAGACATCCAAGTTGGCCCAGGATACAGGAAAATTTTTTGAAATAATGGTACTTACATAGTAGTTTGAAAAATACACAATAGGGATAGAATATCCTTGAAGAGACAAGAAAGGAGGGATCTTGAAGAATTGAAAGGTATCCAGTGTGGCAAGTATAGTATCTGAAGGACATATTAAGTGGACATAAAACTATTGAGTCTGGCAAGAAAGAGCTCAGCTCTTGGTTTTTCTATCGTAACATCAAGAGAAGCCCTTAAGTGGTTTGGTTGGGAGAAAAAAATCAAATATTACACATTTTGAGGCACCCTTAGGATGCCGGTAGAGAACAGAAGAACTATAGCAAAGATATTGTCACTGTAAGTTATAAAAGAATGAGTCTGAACACTCAACATGACAAAAATGACAGTAAGTTAGACTGGGATGGTGCCGTTCATGCTCTTGGACTGAATCATTCAAGAGAGAAGTCATCATGACATATAACTTAGATGGCAGAAAAATGGGGTTCTCAGGAGACTACAGGAACTGTGAGTGATGCAAAGATGACAAAGATAGAAGAGAAAGATATTAGTGGTGTTGATTTCCATTTGGGAGTTTCAGTGAATAAATGACTGAGTTGATGAGCATATACATGATCTGGAAACCAGGACCTTTCTTTAAGGAGTTGAACAATGTTCTGAAAGGTAACATCTGGACAGGAGTTTGGCATTATATGTGCACTGAGACATGCTGGATGGTAATCACAGCAGCATGTCCCTCCTCTGCTGCACCTTTGTGTTTGTATGTGAATGTGTGTGTGAGGAACATTCATCCTTCTTAACTTCTTGAGTCATTTTGTCATTTTTTAAAGTTTGTCTTTGCTAGAACCTCTTCTATAATTCTTTGTTCTTTGTTAGGAATGTGTGCCTTGTCCTATCCACTAGAGCATTCCTGGTACTCATTGTGACATGAACAGACATATTTCTACTCATCAACTTGGGGCTTTAGAACCGAGGACACTTGAACACCTGGCTGCTCACCTACTTGTTGTCTTTCAAAGATTATTTTAAATTTATTATCATACCTCAGTGTTTTACCAACTGAAATGGACATTTTGCTAATTGGTGATGATCCTGTAGAGTTTCTATCAGTACAAAACTATATAATACATGAGAAGTACTTATTAAATGATGTACTGTTGCAAGTCACCAGAATATGTTAGTCACTTGCATTGCGATTGTCTGTGAAAAGCTATCAATTCACTTATTGGCTTTTCTTCTCCACTGTACACCTGTCTTAGTACTTTTCTGATACTTTTAACCAGAATCACAATGATATAATGCTGAATCTCTTCTTTCCAGGGTTGCTCATGTCCAATGGTCAGACATGAAAGGAGCAAAGAAGGTTTGCACTAATGACACTCAGGAACTTTGGATTGGGGAAGAAGAGCTTAGAGCAGCTCATACAGAAGGAAGCCCTCCACATTGCAGATACCATAGGAGAGGTTGAAGGTGAGCCCTTTACAGGTGAGGCTGTGGCCCTTTCATTCACTGAACAGATTCTTATTGTCTAAATCCTAGTCTTTGGTCTGAAACTGTGCCAGGCAATGAGGACTGAACAGTGAACATCTAGCCATGCCCTTGCCCCAAGACTTCTACAGCTAAGCAAACAAATGGGTCAATAAACAAATTGTTGAACTTAAAGCTTGGTTCTCTATGTGACTTCACAGATACTAAGTCCTTGAATCATGGCTGTAGCCAAAGCTTTTCAGATAATGCTCTATTGTGCATATTTTATAAAAAAGAAAGAAGAGAAAGAAAGAGAGAGAGAGAAAGGAAGGGAGGAAGGAAAAGAAAGGAAGGAAGGAAGGAAGGAAGGAAGGAAGGAAGGAGGGAAGGAGGGAAGGAGGGAAGGAAGGAAGGAAGGAAGGAAGGAAGGAAGGAAGGAAGGAAGGAAGAAAGAAAGAAAGAAAGAAAGAAAGAAAGAAAGAAAGAAGAGAAAGAAAGAAAGAAAGAAAGAAGGAAAGAAAGAAAGAAAGAAAGAAAGAAAGAAAAAGGTTAGAAGGAAGGAAACAAACCAGTGTCTTTGAAAGACATATGATCTCTCCCTACCTCCAGGACAGCCTTTTGATCCTCACTTCAAGATGCAGTTTCCAATATCATTTGCTCCATCACCTTTAGGAAACATTTTGAGTATGAGGACAGTCAGTTTCAGGAGCTGCTGAGCTTATTACATGAGGCCACATGTCTGGAAGCATCAAGAATGTGCCTGGTAAGCTCTTTGCCTTTGCATATTTTGGAAAGAATATTGAATTGGGACTGATTAATAAGCAGATATGTTTTTCTTTTCATTTGTGAAACTTTTTGAAGCTAATATATAATGTCTTAAAAGTTGAATTTGATACAAACCTATTGGTAATGTAAGAACTTAACATATACAAAACATTTCTAACAATTATATGACCTATCTGAATATTTACATTGGAACATATGCATGTACACTGGAATTTCCCTTTTTGAAAACAAATAACAATGCTATATATATAACAATGCTATCATGGACTACAATTATCTCCTTCTGTGTCTCTCTCTTCCTACCTCAGTATCGCTTTCTGAGTGTACTTCCCAGCTCATCAACTTGTTTTCAGATTCAGTGTCTGAATGTATTGTCCTTTTCTCTGTGGTTAGGTATCTGAGTTGTCCCTAGTTTTAGGGTATTAAGAATAATATATCCATGAATATTCTGGTGCCAGTGTTCAAGTGAACACATCCACTCATCTGGGTCTTCTTGTAGTGAGAATTTTTAAAAAGTATTTATCATATTTTTAAGTTTATAATACAATTTTCCATCTCTTCCTTGTCTTTTCTTCCTCCAAACACTTTCAAGTACCCCTCCTTGCTCTCTTTCAAACCCACAGCTTCAATTTTTCATTAATTATTGATTCTTACGTACATGTTCAATATATATATACAATAAATACCCCCTAAATACATAATACAACCTGCATAGTCTGTATAATGTTACTTTCATGTATGTTTTCAAGGATGATGAATTGGTGTTGGATAACCAGTTGGTGGACTCCTCCTGGGGAAGAAGTTTTCTGTCATTCTCAGCATTCCTTAGTTGCCTGTAGTTCTTTGTGTGGGGTTTGGGTCTCATAGGTATGTCTATTGCTATTGTCCTTGTTCAGCTCAAAAATAATTTTTATTTCTTTTGTATCTGGTAAGAGCTCATCTGTGGTGTAGAATATGTTCCATTTTAGATAAGGTTCTATGTGTATGTTTCTGTTGGAAGGAATATCCTCTAGCTATCTCTTAAGTAGTGTTATCTACAGTGTCATTTAATCCTTTTTCCTTTTGATTTTCATTATGAAGAAGCTATCTAGAGAAGAGAGCAGCTTACTGAAATCACCCTGTATTACCTCAGGATTCTTCTGGCATTTTATCTTCATCATTGTTGATTCTGTGAATTTGGCAGCCCTGAATTTGATATGAGTCATGTTTAGTTACAATTGTCCTGACTGTTCTCCTTATTAATTTATAGTGCCTTTTTAAAAGTCACTTTCAACTAGTTTGGACTTAAAATCTACTTTCTTAGATACCAGGATAATAAGAACTGTATGTTTTTTTCATTTTCTTTTGCTTGATTATACCTTATTTTCTCTCTAATAACTCTCAGGCTGTGGATACACTTGCCTGTAAGGTGTGCTTCTTAGAAACAATAC
>CABHPP010109882.1:9534-28930 GCA_902168425.1 Peromyscus attwateri | reverse complement strand
CCGTGTAGCTTTGCACCTTTCCTGGAACTCACTTGGTAGCCCAGGCTGGCCTCGAACTCACAGAGATCCGCCTGGCTCTGCCTCCCAAGTGCTGGGATTAAAGGCGTGTGCCACCACCGCCCGGCTAGTTTTTAAATAAAGATGACATGGGTACTAGTTTATTTCATGCTCTGTTAATTAGTTAAATAGCCAAAATAATATCCCCAAGAGCTTCCTTGTGTACCTCATTATTTATATAGGAAAACTGGGCTCTGCATAGATAAGTAGCATGGCTGATAGCATGGGTGGGCACAACAGAGCTCGTTCCTGTTCTCATTTCTGCGGCTGTCATCTGTTATTCTAGAAAGCTCATCTCCAAATAAAGCATCACTAAGAAAATCTTCAATTTGATAAAAGGCACTAATTTACCTCCTTAGAGCTATGCTGGTCACCAGTACTGTAGGGCTGGACACAGGGTCAGAGTAGGTAATGGCACCAAGCATGAAACAAGACAAAGATAAATAGCGTGTGTCAGTGTACTCAGAAGTCAGCCATAGGCAAGAGCAAAGATAACAGAGCAGAGGAAACAAAGAGTGTGGGGCTATTTGCAGGGCTGGAGAGTGAGAGAAATGTGAAATTCTTGGATAGTGGCCAGGATTCAGGAAATATATAGAAACAGAAAGGGTCAGAACAATAGCAAGCAGGAGAGCAGAACACATTATGGTGTCCGTCAACCTTAATCACTGAAGCAGATCCCGCCTCCTCAAGGGATTTTTTATTTCACTACTGTATGTACCAGGAACAACACTGCATTGCAGGCCTAGACACAGCATGAAGAGGATGAATTGCCAGCTCCGAGCCAAGAGGGCAGGAGAACACTACGAGCTGCTGGGGGACAGTTCCTGACACCTTAGCATGCCTTCTGAGATCTCAGAGTCCACTATCTCTCCTGTTTCCTTTGCAAGGGGAAATTGGTTCTACGGCAGATATCACAGCTTCCCGGCTGGAGAAAGAGTACATTGTGGATTGCTGGAGTCCACCATGGATGACAGGGTCTTCCTCTTTCCTCCATCAGGAAAATGTGACTCCTAATGACCATATATTGGTGTCATATGTAGGGCTTTTCTCTGTGTCCTTCTCTCCCTTATCCTATGAACCAACTTACCATTGGCATGGATCTACTTCTGCAATGTTACATTACCAGTATATGCAAGACACTGTGCTGGCTAGAGGGGATGAAAAGATGAGTAGGACATGATCCTGCTTTTGAGGCATTCACAGTCTACACAACCTGATAATCATGGATAGCAGATATGGAATACTTAAAATGGGGGAGTGTTATTATATTTATTAACTTATTTAACCCTCACGACCATGTAACAAAGCAGCAAATTCCATGATTTAAAGAGGAGAACCTGGCATAAATGGGAGCTGAATGAGTCACTCAATGATATACAGCTAATGGTTAAAACCTAGAATTCAAAAGAAAGCACTGTGACTCCATACCCTGATTCCCAAAGACAGTGGTGTACGGGCTTATCACAAATCCAAAAGTTACTGATCGTAATTATAAGGGCAATGCTCAGGACATATGGATGAGGTAGGACAATCCTGTGAAAGGGTGAATGAGGAGCCATGAGGTGGTGGCACATGCCTTTAATCCCAGCACTCGGGAGGCAGAGCCAGGTGGATCTCTGTGAGTTCGAGGCCAGCCTGGGCTACTAAGTGAGTTCCAGGAAAGGTGCAAAGCTACACAGAGAAACCCTGTCTCAAAAAAAAACAAAAAAAAAAAAAAGAAAGAAAGAAAGAAGGAAAGGAAAAGAAAGAAAAAAAAGGGTGAGTGGGTGAGGCTCTGTCAACTGTCACAGGACTTCCAGTTTATTTGTGTCTCACATTATTCGTAGAGGGAACAAGGTCTACTTTCAGGCATTAGTATAAAGAAAAAGAATGTACATAAAGACCATGGTTTCTTATCCAGAATGAGCATAGGAGACACTTAAGAAAAGATGGCCATACACCTTCCATCTGAGACTCTGTAATTGCTACAGGAAGATGTAGAGGAAGTATTTAAAGACACTGATGAAGAGAGAGAGTTTCTATTTAGGATAGCATACAGCCAACACAAGCAAACAGAAAACAGGACTCTAGCAAAGCTAAGGGGCTTCTGCACAGCAAAATCAACAATCAACAGGATCAACAGAACACTTCTAGACTAGAAGAATATGTTTACAAATGACATGTCCAGGGATGACATCCAGAATATGAGGAACTGGAAAAAAAAGATCACCAACAAGATAAAATTAAGAAGCAGTCTAAAGAACTAAACAAACATATCTCAAAATGATTCACACAAGTGACCAACAAACACATGAAAAAACCTCCATATTCCATAATCATCAGATGAATGTAAATCAAAATTATAGTGAGGCATCATGTCACCTCAATTGGAATGGTTACTATGAGTTAAAAAAAAGTAGTAAATTCTGGCAAGAAAGCAAGAAAATAGGTCTTAGACACTGTTGGTATAAATGTGAATTATTACAGCTATAAGGGAAGACAGTATGGAGAATCTTTGAAAAGCAAAATAGAACTACATGATGTAAACCAAAGAACACAGGGCTTCTTCCCTTCCTCCTCCCTTTCCCCTCTCTTCTCCCTTCCTCCTCTCTCCCTCTGTACTTAACTCTCTCTCTCTCTCTCTCTCCCTCTCTCTCTCTCTCTCTCTCTCTCTCTCTCTCTCTCTCTCTCTCTCTCTCTCTCCTTCTAATAGTAGCTCTCACTATATAACCCAGGAAGATCTGGAAATCACTATGTAACCCAGGATTTACTGGAACTAATTCTTCTGCTCCAACCCTTTTAGAGCTAGGCTTATAGGCATCCACTAACTCCATGATCTAGGAGGTAAAATCTTTATAGCAAAGCCAATACTTTCATTCCCTTGTTTATACTGTGCACAATATCAAATATGGAATAATTTCTATTTCTTGTCAGTGAGTGAATAAAGTGTGGTATGTTTCCACAGGGGAATAGTAGACTGCTGTAAAAATGGAATCTTGTCATTTGCAGCAACCCAGATGGGACTTTAGAACAATTGTTGCTTTAAGAGAAATGTCCAACAAAAAAGACAAATAACACATGTTCTCACTCAGCTGATGAAACCAATAAGTTAACTTTTTAAAAATATGGAGAGCCACAGCTATGCACTGGATGGAGCTCCCAGAGTCCAATTGAAGAGAGGGAGGAGGGATTATATGAGCAAAGGTGTCAAGATCAAGATGGGGAAACCCACAGAAATAGCTGACCTGAGCTAGTTGAAGCTCGCTGACTCTGGACTGACAGCTGAGGAACCTGCATGGGACTGAACTAGGCCCTCTGAATGTGGGTGACAGTTGTGTGGCTTGGGCAGTATGTGAGGCCACTGGCAGTGGGACCAGGATTTACCCCTAGTGCATGAACTGGCTTTTTGGAACCCATTCCCTATGGAGGGATACCTTGCTCAGCCTTGATGGGGGAGGGGGTTGGTCCTGCCTCAACTTCATATGCCAGACTTTGTTGACTCCCCATGAGAAGTCTTACTCTCTCAGAGGAGTGGTTAGGGGGTGGGATGGGGGGAAGGTGGGAGGTGAGCAAGAGGAGGGGAGGGATGTGGAACTGTGGTTGGTATATAAAATAGAAAAAAAACCTTTTAAATAAAAATAAAGACATATGGAATGGAAGAACATTTATTAGAAAGAAGGGAAGGAGAATTTTTTAAAAGTAAAAGGATTTTTTAAGGACTGGAAACGATGCAAGAGGAAGAAGACAAGGGCCTGGGTAGAAAATGGGTGTCAGATAAGATGAATGCACAGATGGGACTATCAAGACAAACCTCATCTGTGTTTTTATATAAAAGACAAAATAAGGATTATTGGAGATAATAAAAATAGTATTAGGAAGTTTGGCAGAGTAAGTGACATTTGAATTGTACCCAGAGTAACCACCAAATATTTTCTAGATAGAAGGAGAAGCAGAACGTGTATAACATGTTTGGAAAGTAAAACACTCTGCTTTTTTTATAGAATTAACCCATAGTGTGGATGTGTGCAGGTGCACACACACATTGGGAGAGAATGGCCAGAGATGGCATGATAAATATTGGAAAAGCTGAATTACAAAATCCTTATAGAACATAAAAACACTAAAGCAGTCAGTTCTCCATATCCACATTTCTGTTGTTGATGTTCATTTTTCAGGGGCATAGTGCTTTTGCTTCCTTCCAAGTACATTAAAGCACAAAAACACTTGCACTATAACACAGTACACACTGTTCTACAGCTGGCCAAGGGCTCTGTTTACCCTGTAGTGTGTGTGACCTCCACTCTGTCTACAGCTCAGGAGCAAAGCTGGTAAGATGAAGAATGAATGAGGCTCAGACACCTCCTTGAGCAACTTGTGGGAACTTTTGCCTTTACTGATATCCCTACTTTTGGCCCAGACTCTAATATCAAAAAAGTGTCTTGACATAAATTTGTGTAAGAACATGCTTTCAAATTGTTAAAATCAGTTCTTCCTGTGAGAGTAATAGCACACATATGAATACATACTTATAAATGTATATGACAAGTTATTTCTACAACTCTGTGACATATCAGTTTCAAATGTGCCTCTGCTTTCCAGAATTAAAAGTACAACAGTAAGTAAATAAATACTTTGCCAGTAAAGTCCTTTCTGGAAGTGGCACTAAGCATTCAACAGTTTTGAAAGATCAAGAAATAAAAACCTAGTGCTGCCATGTATGGTGATATTTTATTTGTACTGAAATGTGATTTTATTTGTATGTTAATAAATAAAGTTACCTGGGGGTCAGAGCTAATAGCAAGCCATAGCAGAAGCTGAGCGGTGGTAGTGCATGCCTTTAATCCCAGCACTTGGGAGGCAGAGCTAGGCAAATCTCTGTGTGTTCAAGGATACAGCCAGCATGGAGACACATGCCTTTAATCTCAATACCAACCACAGAAGACCTGGAGGTCTGTATAGTGACGAGGAGGTCATGTGGTTGGGTTTACAACCAATGAGAAGGCAGAATAGAAAATCAATCAAAAGGACAAACACACAGGAAGTAGGTCTCTTGCAGAGAAGGACAGCAGCGGTAGTGAAGGGTAAGGTTTTTAGCTCTTAGCTTTTGCTCTGACCTCTTGGGCTTTTTAACTTTGCAATTGGCTCTGTGTTTCTTATTTAACAAGACGGTTACATCTACAGCCACGTCCTCTGGTCTTTCACCAGAAAGAAAACTCCAACCTCGGGGACCCTTGGCCCTAATCTGATGAGAAAACCCTACCTCCCTGTGCTAACAAATGTATTGTCATGATTCCCTCAGAACCAATGCTTGACTATTGGGCAATTATTGATGTTGTATTGATTCTTATCTCATCACTTTTGTTTATTCACATGGCTTTGGACATACTAAATTATTACACACAAATAATTGCACGCAGTTGCATACTTAGCATTCTATCAGAAATACTGTGGTTGTGACCTTAATGAAAATTACAAAATCATCTTAATCTGACTACTCAGAGCAATGCTTTGAGTGAAGGAGTATCAATATTGTTCTGTGGTGAAGAATGTTGCTCCATATATCTCTCATGATTCTTTTGCATTGGTTTAAAAGCTACAGGATTATTATTTTAATTTTCTCTTAGATATTTATCAGAATCATGCCTTAATCATCCTTATTAGCCATTTCATTTCAGACATATTTAGTACTAGTCATGTACTTTGACATAATGGTAAACACCAAATATTTCTCAACATTTAGATATTTGTTTTACCAGAATTATATACAGAAACAGTTTCCTTTTCTCGCTGTAAAACAAAAAATAACATTTCCAGTGCTTAAATGCTATATTAGTTCTTATTCCCTCAGACTTTATTGCAGTGAAATCTGCTGTGAATAGCTATCATTCCTGCCATTTTTATGCCTTCCTGTCCTCTTATATTGAATAAAGTTTTAAGATTATTATCTAAACCCGTTGCATTAACTTGATTTTTTTTTAAAGTAAAGGTCATTCTTTTTCTTAGATGCATATCATCAAAATAATTTATCTGCCTTGTTGCTATGCATACTAACTCAGTATTCTTCAATTTAGCACCATCTGCAAATTTCATTAACATACTGTTTACTCTCTTTTCTAGGCAATTAATGTGGATATTAAACATAACTATAGCTAACATCAATCCCTGTATAACTTGGTTGGATATTTCTTCAAAATAAAATAGCATTTTTATCATTACTTCTAATTTGGATTTCTATAAATTTTCTTTGCTGATAGCATGAGAAAGTTGCATGCAACTTAATTTTATCTTTTAAGTGTCTATCTAAGATTACTAAAATCAATTATGTTTTGCCTGCTGCATTTCTGACATTTGTTCATGGTTTTTTTTTTCAATTGTGGACAACCCCATTGACTTATAAAATTAATTGATATGTTCAAGTTGTCTGTGAAACATGACATAATCATTCTGGAGAGGTTTGAAGGTCTATAGATATTTTTGTTGGCTTTATAATATTGCTGACCTTCTTAAAGTCAGCCAAGAATTTCCATTTGTTTTTCATTTGCAAAGCAACTAAAGTAGCCCTGTGATTTTTTTTTATAATACTTCCGTGGAATTCAGTTGGTTTTTCTATCGTTTCATTTGCTATCTATTTTAATAGCTGCTTGAAGTGTGATTTTTTTTTTCTGGTTTGTGTATAGGAAAAGAAATAGGTATTTGTTACTTATAATTGCTTCTCTCTTTCCTAGTTAAGGACAGATAAAACACCATGGACAAAAGCAATTCCAACTCTTAGGTCATAATACATCATTAAGGAAATTCAGGGTAGAACTGTAGGCAGGAACCTGGAGACAGGAACTAAAACAGAAGCCATGGAGAAGTGATATTTACTGACTTGTTCCCCATGGGTTCCCAGCCCATTTTTTTATACCACCTGCCCGGGGTGGTACCACCCACAGTGGGCTCAATCCTTCGATATTTATATTAATTATAATTATATTATAGTATAATGATAAATATAATAATATATTATGTTATCATATAATAATAATGATAATTATATATATATATATTTTTTTTGTTTTTTTTGAGACAGGGTTTCTCTGTGTAGCTTTGCGCCTTTCCTGGAACTTGCTTTGGAGACCAGGCTGGCCTCGAACTCACAGAGATCCGCCTGGCTCTGCCTCCCGAGTGCTGGGATTAAAGGCGTGTGCCACCTATAATTAATAATTATATTAATAATGAAAATGCCCTACAGACATGCCTACAGGCAATGTGATGGAGGTGTTTATCTTCTTCCTAGGTTTGTGTCAAGTTGACAGAACAAAAACAAACCAGGATGTTCTCCCGCAACGTACAGATTAAAAAAAAAAATCTAACCACTGATAGCATCTAAATAATTATTTAAATGGAAATGTATTTTCCATTATTATCAAGATATTTTCAACACAGTGCTTGAGTCACATGATTTTGAAGCAATTCATATCCTGCAAATATTTTTTATTTAACCTAAACCTCTTACTTCCTAAGAAATTCTTCTCATTACAAAGGGGTAGTTTGGCATGGCAGTAATTTTCCCACATCCCATTCTCCCTCTACAGATGGATTTGGCTAATTAAGCTATGTGAGTAAATATAAAACCTAGTTGTCATTGGCAGATAATGTGTCATGAGAAAGGGAACCAATTAAGAAGCCTACACATAGGGAGCTGAGCAGACAGGAAAAACTACCCATGAGTCCTCACTGAGGTGCTAGATTAAAAAGTCTGAACCATAAAGCTCATCTCTAGGCTAACTCATTTGCATATACACAACTGTCCTTTCTTTCTCTGTACAGCTATCCATAATAAAGTGTGGGAACCTGCTCCCACCTTTTGAAGGGTTCTTAGGAGGAGGAGAGAGGGATAAGAAAATATTAGATAGAAGAGAGACCTAGCTGACAAGAAGAAAGACAGAAACATACGATAGCTTCTGGAGGGCCTGGATCAATACCCAGTGGCCTTGAAGGTTTATTCAAAAGGTTTTTTATAACATGCCAAGAGGAAAGGCAAAAGACCTCCTCCTTGTAAGATCAAAGCACATCGTACAGCCAAGTGTAGACCCTTCCAAACACCTGGCAAACACACCCATGACCAAATCATCTCCTTATGCAGCCCTGCTGGGTAAGGCAAGCCCAGATTCTCTGACCCTGAGTAATTTGGGCCTCCACAATACAGAAGGGCCAAAGCATTCTTGAGTAGTTATTGAGCATACATTCTGCAAATTTAAGGAATACATTTGCTTAGGTTCTGTCATTATTCAATTTAAAATTAAGCTTTTCAATTAAAACATTAATTATTCATTTCTTTATTTTTATTATTTTCATGTGAATGTGTGGGCATTGTGTGGAGGTCAGTGGCAACTTCTGAGAATTGGTTCTTTCCTTCTACCTTGGGGTCAGGAGACAGAACTACTCAAGTGTGGGTCCTCAGGCTTGTGTGGTGAACTCTTATCTTCTTGGTCATCTGGCCACTTTCAATCTTAATGTATATATCCTAAGTCAAAGAAATCTATTAAGGAAATGTTTGTAATTGTTTCAGTAGTTACAGTTACAATCCTCCCAAATCTTAGCCAAGAACATATTAGGTACAAAACTTAGATTCTTCAGGAAAGGATAACTATTGGAGTAATCACTATAAAAATTGCCAATTCATAGTTCATGTGTTTCCATTCGTTTGGTTATTTGTCCCTGTGCTTTTTCCAATCTTGGTCTCAACAATTCTCGCTCATACAAACCCTCCTCTTTCTCACCAACTGGACTCCTGGAGCTCCACTGCCAATAGCTAAGGAGCCCCCAACTGGATCAGGCCCTCTGGATAAGTGAGACAGTTGATTAGCTTGATCTGTTTGGGAGGCATCCAGGCAGTGGGACCGGGACCTGTCCTCAGTGCATGAGCTGGCTGTTTGGAACCTGGGGCTTATACAGGGACACTTGGCTCAGCCTGGGAGGAGGGGACTGGACCTGCCTGGACTGAATCTACCAGGTTGAACTCAATCCCCAGGGGAGTCTTTGCCCTGGAGGAGATGGGAATGGGGGGTGGGCTGGGGGAAAGGCGGGGTGGGGGTCGGTGGGAGGGGGGAGAACAAGGGAATCCATGGCTGATATGTAAAATTAAATTAAATTATAAAATAAAAGAAAAAAAGAAAAAAATTGCCAATTACATATGGTCTGGACATCTGGGATGTATTCCTTACTTGATAATTGTTCTTGTTTTATGTAGTTTCAATTTTTGTTAAAATTCTTACTTTTCCTTCCTTCTGGACAATACATGTCAATAGTTTTTATTATGTATAGTTTTTACCAGGTTAGGATTAGAATCTTACCTTTTATTTTTGGCAAAAAGGGGGAAATGTTGTGGGAATTCTGCCATTCAGTTCATTGACCAATTGAATGGAGCATTTTTGGCCTTATGGGCATGGTCTTCTCTGAAGATACATGAGCCCTTAAAAACTGTAGAGCAAGGGCCAAGCCCTCTCTCTTGGGCTGGTTGGAGCAAGAGCTAGCAGCAGAGAAGTGTGGCTTGCAGTTTGGTTCCATCACCCTTGAGCAGAATGGCAGCACAGCAGTGGCTGAATTAGTGGCAATGTCTCAGCTCTGTTCTGTGTTATAAGTGTACCTTATAGATTTCATTCCTTAATAAACCTTACCTGGCTCCATACTTCAGTGTCTCACTTTATTAAAATATACATATAGCCCTAAATTAAAAATACAGATTTAAAATAATAAAATAAATTCCTTTAAAAGGGGGGTAAAGTAATATAAAGAAAATGAGGTACATGAGGATGGAAAATACACAGAGAGTCTGGATTATGTATGTTGTTTTGTCTTATTTGGAATTTTTGACTGTTAAGGAACTAACTGCTGAGAGACATTTGATTATGAAAGCTGCTGGATTATACCAACCTATATATTTTAAAATTATCTTGACTTCAAAATTTAATTCAAAAGATATGTTACTTTGAGAAAGAGATTCTGCTTGTATTTCAACAGAAAATGAGAGGTTCTGGATTTATTCTGGGTTAAGGAAAATCAGGTTTGATCAAGGAAGACCTCCTGAAAAATCTCCAATGGGAGCAGATGACCCAGATGACCAAACATTTCAGAGCACCTCTGTTGCAGTTTCCTCTGAGTTCTGCATCCAGAACAGCTTCAAGGCTGCTGGCTGAGATGATCCAGCCTCACAGAATAATCCAGTCAGGACTTGACCATAATCCTAAATTTTCTCAAGGTCCAAATAAGATTGCTAGTGCTCCCAATGAACAGGAAGTAGTCTAGAGAACTATGCCAACATTCCCAAAAATAAATTATGAATGCTTGACATCATTTTAGGGGGGCTGGTTACAAGTTGTTATGAATAATGGTCAGGAAAAAAGCTAAACAAAGGAGATTAGATTCAGGGATCTTGCTTTGAAAAGAAAAAGGGGGGATATAGAATGATAGGATGAAAGAGTAGATAACTGAACCTACTTTAGTCTAAAAAGCAGCTATTAATCTTACATATTTTACATTGGTATTGATTTTGGTTTATTGATACAAATTTAAAGTTAATTTTGTTATACTGTATGTATGTTTCTACACTTGTTTAGGGTATTATGTTTATCCAGCTCATTTAAAAATGTAATATATAATTAAGAAATACAGATTAGTAGTCATCTATAATAGCAAACTTATAATCATGTTAGGTATGTTTTCAATGTTGTAAAGAGATATATTTCAGACAGATAGGCAATCTTCAAATAGTTTCTTTGTGGCAAAATTTAGCCACTGGAAAAGAAACTGCCCTTGCCTCAACTGCTGACAGCATGCTGTCCAAATTGGACAAGCAGGTCACAAAAGAAAGTGACTACAGAACTTTGTCAAACAAGGTGGGACAGTCCTTCAAAAATCCTGCTTCACAAGGAAGTCTCTCAAATATGCTAGGCCTGTAGGTCAGAGTTAGATACCCCAATGTTGCAACTTTAGGTGACTGTCCAGGCAGCTTGAAGTCCCTGTCATTAGGTAACATTTCACTCTTTTGGGGTCTTTGATGAAGTTGAAAACTAAATAGTTATAATTATAGTTTTCCTTGGTTATAATAGAAAGTAAATTAGATACAAAACCTTAGACTCATCAAGATAAGGTAGATAATTAGTATTTTCTCTAATTTTGTCTAATGCAAATGGATTAGTGTTACTGTAATTCTTACTTAATAACTGTTTTGTTGTATATAATTTTACTATGTTAAAGTTAAAACTTTCTTGTTTAATTAGACAAAAAAGGGAAAACACTGTGGAATAATCCTCATATACACTGTAAAGATTTGTCTCTCTAATTGGTTTAATAAAATGCTGACAGCCAGTGCCAGGCAGGAAGTATAGGCAGGGTAACCAAACTAAGAATGCCAGAAAGAGGAAGGGCAGAGTGAGGAGTCACCAGCCAGACACAGAGGAAGCAAGATGAGAATGCAGTACTGAGAAAAGGTACCAAGCCACATGGCTAAACATAGATAAGAATTATTGGTTAATTTAAGTGTAAGAGCTAGTTATAAGTAATAAGCTTAAGCTACTGGTTGATCATTGATAAATAATATTAAGCCTTCAAGTCAATTATTTGAGAAGTGGCTGCTAGGCATTTGGGAATTGCTGGCAGGACAGAAACTTTTAGTTACAGAAGTATGGTGAATCACATCCAAGCAATGGCCTTTGCCCTTAACTATAGCTGCTATTGCTGCTCACCAAAATGAGGGAGAATGAGTGCAGAGGATTTTCACAAGCATGCTCAAGACAGAACATTACTGAGGGTTGGAGGGGGAGTGGAGGATGGATATGACCAAGACACATTGTATATGGATGAAAACTTCCAAAAAGGTAAATAAGGATAGAGGAGACTTAAAAGCCAACAATTTTCAGGGAAACGAGAGGACAAAGCTTCACAAAGGATAGAACAGTCATCAATGTGATCAGTGTCAAGAGAACTAAATGTGAAAGTGTTAAAATTCAGTATTTATATGAATAGACTTTTACTTGTAGACTTTGAATAGATAGATACTCTGGTATACAATGGGGAATCAATCTGAGGTAGTTATTGAAGAAATACATAAGAAAAGAAAAAAGTAATTGTATCACATATACCATTTCTGATACAACTAAAATGATCACTATTTCATCTACATCAGAATCTCAATATGGAATTGTTTTTATCTTGAGTGTCTTCACTATGTGTTCTGAAAACTATGTTGTATAAAAAATCTATCTGCCTGTCTATCTATCTATCTATCTATCTATCTATCTATCTATCTATCTAACATCTACCTCTTATCTAACAACTCTACCTACCCACCTATCATTTATTTATCTGTTATAAATCCAATATCCATCTATCTATTATTTACTAATCATTTATTATCTATCACCTATCAAGCCATCCATCTATTTATTAAATACCTATCTATCTTTTATCCACCTATCTATCCATCTATCATCTATTTATTATATGTATTATAAACCTATTATCCATCTATTATCTACCTATCACCTTCCTATCATTTACCTATCAGCTATCTATCTGTCTGTCTATCTATCTATCTATCTATATCTATATATCTATCATCTATATATCTATATGATAAGAATATAGATACAGAAGAAATCTTCCTATAGGTCCTGATCTGAGATCCAAATTTTGCTTTACACAATATTCCAGACAAAATTTGCTTTAACATAAGTATGCTTAACCTTATTTGTAGATGTAACCGACCGCCTTATTAAATAAGAAACACAGAGCCAATGTAAAGGTGAAAGCCCAAGAGGTCAGAGCCAGAAGCTTACCCGCTTTCCGCCAGCTAGCTTCTCCCGCCAAGAGAGCTCTCCGAAAAAGGAGTTTCTTCCTGTGCGGTTGATTTATAAGGAGTCCTGTTTCTTCCTTCTCATTGGTTATAAACTAACTACGTGGCTGTCTCGTCACTGCCTCTCTGTCCAGACCTCCCAAGTTTTCTATGGTTGGTATTGAGATTAAGGGCGTGTGTCTCCAATGCTGGCTGTATCCTTGAACACACAGAGATCTACCTAGCTCTGCTTACCAAGTGCTGGGATTAAAGGCGTGCACCACCACCGCCCTGGCTTTCGCTATGGCTTGCTAATAGCTCTGACCCCTAAGCAACTTTATTTATTAACATACAAATAAAATCACATTTCAGTACAAATAGAATACCACTATACTTATTGGAGGAGAATCAAGGTGAATTTGTTACTGTACATAGAGTCAAAGAATTTTGTTACACAACCATGTCATGGCATCTAAACAATAAGACAGTTGATAATCAAGCATTCTGGCAGTCAGAGAAACACAGCCTAGTGTAGAAAGAAGGGATAAGAACAACACTATGTGAGGTAGAATGAACATAAGAACACAATATCTGAAGCTTATCAGTGGTGGAATTCTTGCCATAATTGTCATCTATTTCACCTTGGAAAGTTCCTTAATCTATGTGTAACATAAACTTTCCCTTAATAAATTGAAAATCATTATACTGGTTTTGAAATGCTGTTGTGATTCGTCATATAACGCAGAGCCTGACATACAATGAGTTCAGTTAGTGATAACCATACATGTGACTAATTTTTACCCTGGTCTATCTCCTGAGATGATTGTTGGAATGACACATAAAGCATTCTGTGGGGTGATTCATCTCTAACAGGCTTGAGGGCCAGCCGGCCCAAACAAGTAAAAATGACACTTTCTGAGAGCCAACCTGGGTCTGCCAAGGGCCTTAGCAACAGCAGCTGAAACATGATCTGGAGATGACCTGGACCAATGAGAGACAGCCATGTCACACCAGCAGATGCATATTCATCAGACTTCCCCCCAGGGTGGGGTGGAGGGTATATAAGGCTTGCCTCTTCCTGAATAAACTGAGCTTGTTTCAACAGTCTCCCAGAGTCTGTGTCATTGACTCTGTGCCTACTTGCCCCTCTCCCCCAAAGGGAACAACAGCACAGGACCCTGCCACAGAATTCAGATTAGAGTAAAAGGCAAAATAATTATTTTCATCAGTCTTGAAGTATTGAAATGAAAAGTGAGAAAATGGCTCCTCTTTAACAAAAACTGAAAGGTATAGCCTTTTACCTACAACAAGGCCAAACTAACATACTAACCAATCGTATATAAAATATAAATAATTGAAACATAAGTACAATCAGTTCTAGGCATGTTTGCTTTTATGTGCTGTTTTCCCCCAAGCCTTGACTCTGATGTCCGCCACAGAAAGATCTACTCATACAGGGGCATTCCCTGGGACCTTGAGTCAGCTGTTTACATTAGGATGAGTCTAATGGCAACCCTAGTTGGAGACCAAAGGCAAGACATGAGTAGAGACATGGCAGGGCAAGGATAGAAGCTAATTATTTCCAGAAACCATACCTTTTTTTTCTGTTTGACTGCTTTTTCAGGAATAGCCACATCTTTTAATGGTTCTAGCACCATGGCCTGAGGCTCCCCAAACTTTTCTGGTTTGAATATGAAATTTCCATGACAGTTCATATACTCAGTGGCTGGTCCCATGCTGACGGTGCACAATTTTACCAAGTTCTAAACCAGGAAATGACCAGCTTTTGTCATAATTTTCCAGGAAAAGTTGAGGAAACCTAAAATCAAGTGGTCTGGAGCTGTTGAATACAGAGATCTGTAGTCAATTGCTAGCTAATACTGAAAATGAATTATTATCAAGCTCCTGAATTTATACCTGTAATATTTTAAGAAATATTTTCAAAGTGGAGCTATGGTGTCACTCACCAAAGTGATGCCAAAATACAAGAAAAGTAGCTAATTAATTTAATATCTACTTTGAGTAGAGTGCAAATATTACAAAATGCCACCTTTACTATAATTCATAGTGACATGAATTATAGTATCATCCTATGTCTATTCTGAAAGCTGAGGCTTAAACCCTAATGAACATCTTCAAGGTCGCATAATTGTGAAGAGATCTCAATGAAGTTAATAGCAGATTTGCTGGGCACCCATAAATCTTCCTGGCATATGGAGTATATAAAATGATTGTGATCAAATAACTTATATGTTAGCAAGAACAGAACAGTGTTAGAAAGCAATGGAAAATAGCTAGGATTGTGAGCATACTTTGACTTTCCACTGTCTACAGTTATACAGTAGCTGGTCTACTAGTTTTCTTTCTTTGGTAATATGACAAGGCCACTTTTCTGTTTGTCTAACACATGTGTTCAGGAAGCTAAACATTTTAACAAATGGCTGTGTACCATAGTAAGGGAAGGCTAATAAGAATCATCCTTGACCTTTGGCAGTTAACATAGACTTAAATGAGACAAAACATTTATAATTCTTTTAAAATGTGTAACAATAACTGGGATACGAGTTGTTGTCTATGAACAACAACAACAACCCAGAAAATAGAAAACTATATAATATTTGCAAATAAAAACCTATTTTATCACAATATTTTATAACCTCTTAGCATTCAATTTGTAATTCCTTTAAAAACATTCAGAGATTTGTGAGGATCCTTTTATTTGGAAAAGGATTTGATGACCCTGACTCACTATTTGCCCAAGTGTCTTGGGTACTTTTCTATTGTTGTGATAAGATACCATGACCAAGGCAACCTAGCAAGTGTATATTTGGAGCTCACAGTTCCAGAAGGTTAGAGTTCATGACCTTCATGGTAGGGATCATTACAGCAGCCAGGCAGGCAAGGCACTGAAGCAGTAGCTGAGAGCTAACATCTTGATCCACAAGCAAGAGACAGAGAGAGCTAACTGGGAATGGTATGGGCTTTTGAAACCTAAGCCCATCCCCAGTGACACACATCCTCCAACACGGCTACACTTCCTAATCCTTCTCAAACAGCTCCACCAATTCAGGGTCAAGCATTCAAATACATAAGTCTATAGGAGCCATTCTTATCCAAACTGCCACACCAAGGATTGCTTGCCTCTCCTGCCTCTCCCTCCTGAGTGTATTTATGAGCATTCTGAAATTCCTTCTCTAGGTAATCAGACTAAGATTATAATCTAAGACTGTAAAGCTAACCACAACCTTTCAGGCAGCATCATTACAAAGGCAAGGAAACTTGGAAGAATGGACATTGGAAGGAAAAGCTGTGGAGTTCAAGCCAAATGATCAGAGGAATTTTTGTTTGTTTGTTTGTTTTATTTTATTTTTTTTCTCACAGAACTAAAAGCTGGGGTAGTGAAAAAAAAAAGTTCTACAAAAATAGAAGGAAGTTCTTGGGCAGCTAGGTCATTCCCATACTTCCTTTTCTGCTTTCTGATTGCAGATTACATAGAACCAAATCATATGTTGTATAAAGGGGGGATGTTTTTGGTCAATGTACTATCAACTTGGCTAAAGATAATGCCCACTGCTTTGGAGAAATAGCAAAATTCTTCATGCTTCTCCTTGTGCAAAAAGAACTATTGAAATGCCCCTCATGTACAGACATGCCTCATAAATCTCTTCCATGATCATTCAGCATGCCATGAACATTGAAACCTTTCATATATTTTTTGTAGTGAAGTACTAATCCTAGGTAATAAAAACAACTTATCTCTCAAAGGACCAAACCACTGGGAAAAAAATCTAAAGTGGGTTCTTTGTGTAAACAGATAAGCTCTTCCCTAGACTTCAGGTAATTTGCAAAGTATCCACCTTGCTTTTCTTTGCCATCTTCCTTTTCTGTCCCTCTCCTTATCCCAACATAATATGGAAAATACTTGTTGAAGTTCTTAAATATAACAATAATATTCATATTAAATATCATCTTTCCCCAAGGAGGTTTAAAGGGTAAAATGAGGCTAAATGAGAAATCAATGAAATTGGTAAAGTCATATAGGCCTACATTTTAGTGGTTATAATATTTCCATTCATGGCTCCATCAAGTTTAAATTTGAAGTTGTACCATGTTTGAACACCTAATAAAATATTTGGGTTTTCACATACATATGCCCAAAGGAGCTCCATTCTATCCCAAGAACACTTGCTCAACTATGTTCATAGAAGCTTTATTCATAATATCCAGAAACTGGAAACAACTTTGATATCCCTCAACCAAAGAATGAATACAGAAAATGTGGTACATATACACAATGGAGTATTACTCAGCTGTTAAAAACAATGACATCATGAAATTTGAGGGAAATGGATGGAACTTGAAAAAAGCATCCTGATAAGATAACCCAGACCCAGAAAGACAAATATGGTATGTACTCATTATAAGTGCATATTGTTGTGAGATATTTGTACACTGTGTGAAGATGTGTTGCTGTGACTGGCATAATAAAAAGCTGAATGGCCAATAGCTAGGCAAAAGAGAATAGGCAGGACTTCTGGGCAGAGAGAGGAAGTCAGAGGGATGAAGCTAGGTGTGCGGGAGACACCAATGGGATGGGGAACAAGTTGGGCATATGGGACAGAGGAAAGGTAAATGAGCTGTGTGATAGAATGAAGATTAATAGAAACGGTTAATTAAGTTATAAGAGCTAGTTAGAAAAAAGCCTAAGCTAAGGCCAAGTCTTCATAACTGATAATAAGTCTTCATGTTGTTATTTGTGGGCTGGCAGCCCTGACGAGAAAGTACAACTATGGGATATTAGCTGCAAAGTAAAAGATAATGATGTTACATCGATAGACCCAGAGAGGCTAAGTAACAAGGAAGGATTAAGGGGTAACACAAGGATCTCCCTGGGGAGGGGAAAGAGAATAGATTTTGTGGACTGGGGATGTGTGGGGTTGAGAACAGGAGGGATCAAGTGAGGAGGGGGAGGTAGGGAGAAAATACCAAGAGAAACAACTGGAATTGCATTTGAGGGGCAAGGTGGAAACCTAGGCTAATTGAAACTCCATGGAATCTATGAGAGCAATCCAAGCAGACTCCTAGTCATGGGGGACCCAGAGCCTGACCTGGACATCTTCTTTAACCTGGCAAAGTCTCAAGTGGAGGGATTAGGACACCAAACCAGCCACAAAACATTGGACCAACAGTTTGTCCTGCCTCCAGAGTGTTCCAGAACTGGAGCCTCGCTGAATTGTCATCAGAGAGACCAGAGAGACTTGACCCAGCAGATGGTGGGAGCAGATACAGAGCCCCACAGCCAAACATTAGGTGGAATTTAGGGGAGCGGGAGGAAAGATTGGAGGAACAAGAAGGATCAGGGACACCAAAAGAACATGAACCATAGAGTCAACTGACCTGAACTCATGGGGACTCACATTGATCAGGGAGCCTGTAAGGGGGCTGACCTAGATCCTTTGTATATATGTTATGGCTGAGTATCTTGGTGCTCTTGTGGGACTCCTAACAGTGGAAGTGGGGGTGGTCTCTGACTCTTTTGCCTACTTGTGGGACCTTTTTTATCCTACTGGGTTGCATGGTCCAGCCTTGATGTGATTTTGCCTGGTCTTATTGTAGCATATTATGCTGTATTTGTTTGATGTCCCTGGGAAGCCTGCTTTTTTCCTGAGGGGAAATGGAGGAGGCATGGATTTGGGGGAGAGGGGAGACTGGGACGGGGGGAGAAGGTAAGAGGGAAAGGAAACTGTGGTCAGGGTGTATTATATGAGAGAAGAATAAAAAAATTAGTTTGAGTTTTAACTACTAACACCCTTGAAGATTTAAAACAAGGTCATGACCACTTAAAGTTGGTTATTAATGAAGAGTAATTTAGTTATTACTAAAGAGAAGATGAATTTTGAATATTTTAAAAATTAAATTAATAATGATTTATTCATTTGTATTGGTGTTTTGCCTTCATGTATGTCTGTGTGAGGGTATCAGGTTGCCTGTAATTGTAGCAGGCTTTCTTGGATTGCCAGCCCCCAAATCATGACATGGAGACATATTATTAATTATGAATGCTCAGCCTTAGCTTAGGCTTGCTTCTAGATAGCTCTTTTTTTTTTCTTAACTTAAATTAATCCATTTCTATTAGTCTATATGCTGCCCCTAGATTCGTTTACCTCATCTACATTCTGCTTTTCTGCTTCCTCTGAGTCTTTAATTGGGAGCTGGTTGGCAGCCCAAAGAGAAAATCTGCTACAATGAACTAGAGTCATAAACAGTTTTAAGCTGCCATGTAGGTGCTGGGAATTGAGCCTGGGACCTCTGAAAGAGCAGCCAGTGCTCCTAACTACTGAGACATCTCTCTGGCTGCTAATTTAGGATCTTATTACACAATATAAGATACTTAGCTGAAAGTCTGAGTAGTAGTCACAGAAATGGAAAGATAGGAGCAATTTAGTGCAGCATTCACAATATTAAAATTGATAAGTGTGTGTGTATGTGTTTGTGTGTCTGTGTGTGTTTGTGTCTGTGTGTATGTGTATGTGTGTGTGTGTG
>CABHPP010109881.1:0-13673 GCA_902168425.1 Peromyscus attwateri | reverse complement strand
ATTACAAAAACATTTTTCTTTCTTCTCAATTCAGTATTGTATTGGTGTTAATCTGGGAATCCACAGAGTTTGAGGTTACATACTTGACCATGTCTAACACTATCTAATTTTGATTTTACAAAGGACTAAAAATGAGTTTCACTTCCTATTTTTATGCCATACCCCAATTTACAACAATCTAAATGCGGTCTGGTGTTTGGTCTCTGTGTCTACACATACGTTGTTACGAACTTCGTATTCTGTCACTTCTTGAATATATTTGAGTGAAATACTTGAGTATTGAAAAATGTTTAAGAAATGAACAACGCAAACATATTTAGGGCAGATTAATCAATCTCTCTTAAATACAGGTAATCATATACCTATCTTAGAGGAATTCTGTGAAGATTAATTGAGACATTTTTTATAATATATTTACTTAGTACCTGGTGCATGGTGGATGATCAATAATTTTTCAACTATTTTGATGTTAGTGTGTTACTGTTGTCTCATTTTCTGGCATCAATGGTTAGATCATGAATCATAAAAAAATTACAAAACACGGGTGCTGAATATAGTACAGTTGATCATTGAGTATGGCTATGCCAAAGTGGTCACTGTTCTTACTCTATGAACATCTCTAAGTTGGTGAACCTACCATTTCTAAATTCATTGGCTGGAATCCTTGTAGTTGCTGTATTATCTTATTGTTAGCTTGAGTTTGTAAAGTTAACCCTCATATGTCTCCTAAATTCTCCTAAGAAATTAGTTTATAAGTCAGGTGGGTACTAACACATTGACTGTGAACTCAGCCCTTAACTATAAGGAAAGCTAGATGTCAATATGCCATCTTAACAATGAACACTTTACCCTCCAGGCAGTGCTATCTTGTGGCCCCCAAACCATAGACTCGCAAACCAAATTGCCTCTTTAGTCTTTTTTTAGGGACACATTGACCCCAAAATTTTAAATCACGATGCACAGATTCACTTTTCCAGATTCTTATTTCATAGCATCATTATAACAATCTACCTGAAGGGGAGTAGCAGCTTTATATGAACCAAGAAAAGACCTGGAGAGATGGTCCAGTGGGTAAAGGCATTTTTGCTGAGCCTGACAACCTGAGTTCAATCCATAGGACCCACATGTGGAAGGAGAGAACTGACTCCCTCAAGTTGTACTATGACCTTTATATGAATGCAATGGCATGCATGAGAACACACACACACACACACACACACACACACACACACACGCACGCACTCACTCACGCACGTATAGTGTTTTCTATATGATCTCTATATTGTAGTGACTAGCAGTTAATGCAGACACTCCTAACTGTTCAAAGTCCCCAGAGTGAATGACTGTGAGTGCTTGGCCATTGCTGAGGTGTCTATATCAACCACTTCCTTGAGGCTTAGGAAACATTGCAGAAGAGAAGGAAGAAAGAATTTGAGAACTGGAGGATAGAGAGGACAGCTGTGAAATGCTGACTCTGGACAGGGCCTGGCTGTTGCACTCATAAACTCACAGGAGCTGTGATTACCTACACAAAACAAAGCCAGCCAAAAGTCAAGCATAGATGGGAGAGGGGTTCAGGAAGCCCTAGCAGAGGAAGGATTGGCAGTTGATGGTTGCTAGGAAAGGGGAAGTCATTTTTCCTTAGGGGTGTGGCAACTGGTAGGTTGTCCATGAGTGGACATACCCTCATTCTTGTGCCTATAGGCAGAACTGATTTTACTTAGTAGGATTTTTTTTTTTTTAAAAAGAGAGGGATAAAATGTGGTACATATACACAATGGAGTACTACTCAGCAGAGAAAAAAAAATGACATCATGAGGTTTTCAGGCAAATGGATGGATCTAGAAAAAATCATCCTGAGTGAGGTAACCCAGACTCAGAAAGACAAACATGGTATGTACTCACTCATAGGAGGATACTAGATGTAAAGCAAAGATGACTAGACTGCTACTCACAACTCCAGGGAGGCTACCTAGTAAAGAGGACCTTAAGAAAGACACAGGGATCACCCAACGACAGAGAAATGGATGAAATCTACATGAGCAAACTGGTTGTGAGGGGGGGGAATGAAGGGCAAGGGTCGGGGGAAAGAGAGCTTAGGGGAGCAGGAGATCCCAGCTGGATCAAGAACAGAAAGGGAGAACAAGGAATAAGAGACCATGATAAATGAAGACCCCATGGGAATAGGAAGAAGCAAAGTGCTAGAGATGTCCCCAGAAATCCAGAAAAATACCTCCACAATAGACTACTGGCAATGGTTGAGAGACAGCCCGAACTAACCCACTCTGGTGATAGGATGGGTGAACACTCTAAATGTCGTGATAGAACTCTCATCCAATGACTGATGGAAGCAGATGCAGAGATCCACAGCCAGGCCCCAGGTGGAGCTCCGGGAGTCCAATCTGCCAGAGAGAGGAGGGATTGTATGAGCAAGAGATGTTGAGACCATGTTTGGAAAAGCACAGGGACAAATAGCCAAAGTAGTGGAAACACATGAACTATGAACCAATAGCTGAGGAGCCCCCATGGAACTGGATCAGGCCCTCTGGATAAGTGAGACAGTCAATTAGCTTGAACTGTTTGGGAGGCCCCCAGGCAGTGGGACTGGGACGTGTCCTCAGTGCATGAGCTGGCTGTTTGGAACCTGGGGCTTATGCAGGGACACTTTGCTCAGCCTGGGAGGAGGGGACTGGATCTGCCTGGACTGAATCTACCAGGCTGAGCTGAATCTCCAGGGGAGTCCCTGCCCTGGAGAAGATGGGAATGGGGGTGGGGGGGTGAGGGGGTGGGTGTTGGGAGGAGGGCGGGGGGTGGGGTGGGGTGGGGTGGACGGGAGGAGGGAGGACAGGGGAGTCTGTGGCTGATATGTAAAATTAAATTAATTATAAAATTTAAAAAAAAGAGAGGGGTAAAGGGACATTAAGTTGGAAGGGGGAAACGTTGAGAGTCCGAAGAGAGCTGGAGTAGGGAAGGGGAGTGGACATGATCCAAATACAATGCACGTGTGTATTTCTCAAGAACAAATAAAAAAATGTCAAAGTAAATAAACACATGAAAGAAAAGAAAGAAAAAACTTCCCAAAATTTAAGCTTTGCTTTCAGTTTTAGAAATGTGTTAGGAAATTTAGAATGTAACATTTCTCATTTTTCCCTGGCTTTTTTTTTTTTTTTTCAATGTGCTTGGTGTTAGAATGTCTTCCCCAATATCAGATAAATTCTTAACTTGTCCTTTTGAGGACTTCATCATGGAAAGATAAAGAAAACACGAATTTTAGATTCCTTCATTTCCCTGGCCAAGGTACTGAAGTGGCAGGCGACTTGAGAATATTAACCATGTTGTGTTCATCAAAAGGATGAAAGAAAGTAATGTTCTGAGGCGTTTCTCCAGGGCTGTGTTTCCAATATTCTAGACACAAGGTGATTCTCTATGGTAATCAGGAAGCCCAGAGAAGTAAACCCACTGGCTCTGAAGTCATACATTAACCCTTTGATAAAGAAATCTTGGGGCTGGGGAGAGGGCTCAATGGTTAAAGTACATGCCACCCAAGTGTGAGCACCAGAGTTTGGATCCCCAGAACCCACATAAATGCTGGCTGGGGGTGGTAGTCCTTCTTTAATTCCAACATTCTGCAGAGAGACACAGGATATCCTGGAACAAGCTGGCTGGCTAGACTAGCTGATACAGCAAGCTAGGTACTATTGAAAGACTCAATGAATATGGTAGAGAGCAGTTTCTCCACTGCTAAAACAAACACAGTTCCAGGTAAACCAGGATAATTGGCCTCTCTATAGAACAAGCACAGGTGGATGGAGGTGTATCTTTCTCCATACCTTTTTACACATTCTGTTTAAAGAGCACCTGAGTCTCCAGGGGGGAAGTAAGTGTTTATTTGGCCTTGCTGATTGGGAATGACTACACTCTTCCAGCTCTTCTCTGGTCTCTGAATGAATGTGACTTACCCACTTGTCCACCTGCCTAGACAAAAGATTTGAAAGAGAACTTTCGCTATGTAAAAAGAAAATATTCTTCATTTCAATTAGCCTGTGGACTACAGGACTGGAATGAAGGGGTTCAAGACAGTGAGTATCACATAAAGGCTGTGGCAGAATTGCTTCTGAGCCTTTTCACACTCTCTAACCTTCCTTATCCAGCTACATTCTCCATTAGCATGGACCATGCCTGTGCAGTGCATGCCACATGCCCTTCACTTGATGAAGATATTGTTTCCTGCTCACACCACTCTTGCTGTCAGGACTACAGTAAAACTCTTTATTTATTCACATTCTTGAGACATAACCTCCAGTCTGGGATTAGGGAGGAAAAAGGGACAGACACCACCCTCTTGAGAGTTCATGCATATTTCCAGTCAAACTCTGGTTCCCTTTCTTGAGATTGTGTTGGATTGCATGTCCACTTGCATTGAAGAATGTATCATAGGAAACTGTCATTTACTGTGTGTCTATGTGACTATGAGTCTCTTGCAGATATGGAACAGGCTCTAATATAGATTGGCTGCTACCCGCAGAGAGTAGTAAGAGTTTAATTGGTTGAATGCTGGAGATACTGAAATGTATTCTTACCTGGGTTCATAAGCAACTAAACATATACTTAAAGAATATTGACAGATACATTAGTATCAGCTTTGAACTCTCTTTAAGAATTATTTCTAGCTGTTTTCCTTCTATTAATGGCCAGAATGAAGACAGAACTCATTGTTTACATTTGGGAGTGACGAGAGGCCAGAAGGGCAAACCCATGCCCTGAGCAAGAGTCTGAATCTACAGAGAGAGGAGGAGGAAGAAGGAATGATGAGCTAAGTACAGGATAATTGAATTTGGAGAAAATACAAATCACTCCAGTTTCACTTAAAACAATCATCCACGTTCTGGACTAGGGGGAGATGTAGTTTTAAAATAAAGTGTTTGTTAAGGGTCTAGTGGGAGCTTTAGTCAACAAGCTTAATATGAAGCAAAGTATAATGTGGCTTTTACTCAATTTTGCATATTATTTGCAGAAGTGAAGAGAAGTGTGGGAAATCCCCACTGCATTTCTTACTTATCGGTGACAGTTCCATACATACATTTTTTAAAGGATCACGCTAAAGAATTCAGAACCATAGTTTAAAGTGAGAGTTAAGAGGAGACTGGGGACTAGCTCACAGGAGAGATGTTTTTATGAGGGAGTCGTTGCATACCTACCATATTAACAGATACTTCATGGTTTGTGGCTCAAATGGTGGATATTTTAAACAAGTAGGGGAGGGGTTGTTACTCATTAAAAATGTAGAAATTAGGTACTTCTATTAAGCAAATGGAAGCTTTCCAATGGGTTCTGGTTTACTTTGCTGAATTTGTGATTTACATTGGGGATGAGATTCAGGTGAGTCCTGAAGCAGCTTCCAATTCAAAGACGAGACTATCTAACCATGTTACACTTGCTTTGTGGCTTAGTTGGAGAGTGCTCTATGACACAGGTGAATAGGAATGGCCTTTAGTCCAAGTGGAAATGCTGGAGAGAGGTGCTTTGCTCAGAAAAGAGTTGCCAAGGCTTCCTTTGTCCCTCACTTTGTATTCAGGGAGCATAAAAGGAAAAGGTCTAGGCTGATGGATGGTAATTCATCTGAAAGGGAAGGAAATAACTCTGGTGCGTGCGGATGGCAAGGGACGGTGATGATGCTTCTCTATGTCCTGGATTCTGCACTGGGAGAAACAAAGGAGCTCAATCAATGAAAGTGTTTGGGGTGGGGGATGAATGATGAAGAGGTATGAGTTCCATTTGAGAGAATAATGGTGGTTTAGTCTCACAGACTGTGGCTGTAAGCCCAGCAGGTGAATCTGGGACAATTGATGGCTTCTGATATCCAGCAGTTGCAGTGTTTCTGATCTAGTACTGGGGCCAAGCAGCACTCAAAGCTGCAGACAGCTTCATTCGTGTGGGCCCATCGTTCATGTAACAGCAAACCACCTTCCATCAGAAAAGATGAATGAGAAAACCATTTGGCTTCATATGTTTTCAGCATTGTGTTCTGTATTCTGTTCACACTAGTTTTGGTTTATGTATTTTGCCTCCTCTCCTCTGAACTATGGTGCAGAAGGTACTTGGCATTACCATACCTCAGGTGATAGCTGAAATATGGATAACAGGACCTCCTTCATGAGCTGTTTAGAGGGGTGGACCTCCGCTGGAGCCAGAGAACAATATTCCCTATCTTGTCTAGGAATGGGCAGAGGTTCACTGCTGCTTTAATTCATTAAGAGCGATTCCTTTCTCAATTATGAACAAGCAGAACAAGTAGAGAGGGCAACTAGTCAAGCTTAATTGAATGTCAGCAGAAGGTAGAATGTGTCCTGGTGGTAGAATGTAACGTGAAGCAGTCCACTCAAGACATTGAACTCAATGTCCTGTGTCTTCAAATTGCAAATGTACAGTCTCTGAACATCCATGAAGCTAAAAATATATTGCTTTCTTCTTAGTGAATTAAAAGAGAAAAAGCAGTTAATAAACACATTCAATATGAATGCTCTGGACTTTTGTCTGAAGGTGACAAGTGTCCCCTGTCTAAGTGGAATCCATGAGTCTCCAAGATGCATGCAAAGTAAGTCAGGCATTCATTCTTTCATCTGAAGACTTGATAAAATATTGTGCTGTAGAGCACAGGACCTGACTTACTGAGTGATTGGTAGTAGGTCAGATGACCAATTATGGATGTATAGAAAACACATTTCTCAGGATCAGAAATGATAAATATTTGAACAGATGGATATGCTTTTCATTACTTGAACACTAAAATATAAGCTTGTACCAAAACATCACAGTCACTGAAGCAGTGTATACAACCTACTCTAGCCTCCCAGCCTCAATCCCAGAGTGTCTCCTTCGAGGAGGGGCATAGCCATGGCCTTGCTTTCCCTACCCTCGGAAGCCAGGGCCGCATTTCTGAGCTGTGCTGGTCTTGAGGACATTGCAGGGGTCTCCTGCTTCTTGCCTTTTGGAAATAAGAAATTCAGTCAAGAGACAGATAGTTGAACATGCATTTATTTAATAAAGTAGCAGAAGCACACTCTTGAAAGAGATGGGAGTGAGCTGCCTTGAGGAAGGATCAGGAGCCTAGTGGGTTCTGCATCGGGAAGTGTAAGGATGTTTCTGACAAATACTTAAATGAGGGGTGTATTCATGATATAATATGACCCCTTTCTATCTCAAAGTACAGTGGGCCTTATCTTTTAGGATATTTTGTCCCATAGTCTCCAGAAAAGGAGAGTGGTGTCAAAATCACAATGTGAGTGATATTATAATGGTATCAGGTGGAGGATGCAGAACCTATGTTAGTGTATATGTGTGGGTGGAGACAGTGAGAACAGCCTATCAGTAGCTTCATGGGGCATTCTGACAACCCAGACACACAACCATCAATGTTTAACTGAAGATTTCCTGTGTTACTAAACATCTAAGTCCTTGTCCATGAGGATGGCCTTCTTTCTGGAGTAGGTAGAGGCATTCTAGAAGCTGTCCTAGTCAGCTTTAGTTGTGAGTTAGAAATACTTGGGAAGAGGGACTCTCAGTTGAGGAATCACCTCTGTCTGAATGGCCTGTGGGTGTGTCTGTGGGGTATTTTCTTGATTGATAACTGATGTGGGGAGCAAAGCACACTGTGGGCAGTATTATTCCTAGGTAGGAGGGCCTGGGCAGTATAAGACAAATAGCTGAGCAAGTCAGTAAGCAGCAGCATTCCTCCATTCCCTCCACTTTAGTTCCTGACTTCAGGTTTCTGCCTTGAATTCCAGCCTTAGCTTCCCTTGATGATGGACTGTAAACCAAATAAACTATTTCTATCTCAAGTTGCTTTGGATCAATGTATTCTCACAGCAATAGAAAGTAAACTATGACAGAAAGCATCCTTGCCTACAGTATAGTATGTTGCAGTTAGAGAGAGACAGTACATCTAAAAATATATGGAAAGCTAACCATGACTTGTGTATGTTACTCCTAGTAGGTTTCACAGGAGCCAGGGGGAGCCTGCTGAGACTGGCTTTGCTGTTTTTCCAGACTCCAGTCACTCTTCTCACCTGATCAGCCTGTCTGATCTCATTCCCAGTGGCAAGCCCTTTCATTTCTCATCTCTAGTGTTCCTGACCTTGCCACCTTAAACCCAACTTTCCCTTCAACTATACCACTTGTTTTTACTGTAACATTGGATCTGTTAAATAGTGAAGTTTTAAGTTGGACCAAACTATATTTAACAGTTAAAATAATCACAAAATTACAGAGTCTGTAAAAAGTAAGGACTGACTGAAAAACAAAGTTCCAGCAGGTGGAAAAACAATGACTGAGAATGCACAGCTGTTTTCACAAGTGACACTAAGAATGGGCCTGGAAGCAGGTGTCCTCTCCACCTGCACTGAATTGTAAAGTCTCAACCTAACTGAACATGAGTTCCTTCCTCCTGGACTTCTAATAATAAGATTTATCATGCATGGCGCATGCTCATGCTCATGTGTGTGTGTGTGTGTGTGTGTGTGTGTGTGTGTGTGTGTGCATGAACGTGCACATATGCCCATGGCACATACCACAGCACATAGGGAAAGCCAGAGGAAAACCTGTAGGAGTTGGTTCTCTCCTTTTTTCATGTGGTCCTGGCATTCAATTCAGGTTTTTAGGTTTGGTGGCAAATGCCTCTATTCACTGAGCCATCTTGGCAGCCCAGAAGCTGGTTTTCTCAAGGAGTTTGTTGCAGTGATGGACAGATAATCAGTATATGTCACATTGAACAGTAGTTTTGAAGTCTTGTCCACCATTGCCCAACAAAGACAAAAATAAGAATGCATTGTATTTTTGTTATTGTTTTATTTTATTTATTTTAAAATAATTTAAAAATTTTTTGAGATAGTATAATTACATCATTTCTTCCTTCTTTTTTCATATATGTGTGTGTATTTCTAAATACATGAATGCAACCTGCTACATCTGTATAATGTTACTTACATGTATATGTTTTCAGGGCTGACCATTGGATTATGGAGTTTGCTTTCTTTATGGCAAAAGTTAGCCACTGGGCAAAAAAGTGCCCTTGCATTGACTACTTGATGATATGTTGTAAAAACTAGACATGCAGGACGCATAGGAAGGTGACCACTGAACTTTGCAAGGTGAGATGGTCCTTCAAGTTCCTGCTTCACAGAAGAAACTACCCGACATTTTACAGGACACAGAAAAAAATGGCTAAGAGACTAGGCCTATGGGCTGAAGACGGATGCCCCAATGTTTCAGAGGAACTTTGGGTAACTGTTCAGGCAGGCAGCTGTCTCTGCCATTCTAGACTTTTGGAAGTTGCTTACAATGATTTTCCTGTTTACTTAGGTAATATTATATCCTTCTGAGATCTTTGATGTAGTTGAAGACTAGATAGTTATAATTTTCCTTGGTTATGATAAAAGATAAATTAGATATAAAACTTTAGACTCACAAATATAGGATAGAGAGAATATTTTCTTTAATTTTGCCAAATACAAATAGACTAGATATTGTAACTGTAATTCTTGCTTGATAATTGTTTGTTATACATAATTTTGCTATGTTAAAGTTAAAACTTTCCTTTTTAATTAAACAGAAAAGGAGAAATGCTGTGGGATAATGCTTTTGTACACTGGTTTAATAAAACTCTGAGTGGCCAGTAGCCAGGCAGGAAGTATAGGTGGGATAAGCAGACAAGGAGAATTCTGGGAAGAGAAAGGCTGAGTCAGGAGATGCTGCTAGCTGCCATCATGAGAAGCAAGATGTAAAAGTACTGGTAAGCCACAAGTCATGTGACAAAGTATAGATTTATAGAAATGGGTTAATTAAAGTGTAAGAGCTAGTTAATACTAAGCCTGAACTAATGGCCAAGCAGTTATAATTAACATAAGCCTCTGTATGCTTACTTGGGGGATGTGGATGGGAGAGATTTGTCCCGACAGTTGGCCAGCCAGGACACAGGAAAACTTTCAGTTACATTGGATAACCAAAGAGTGAGACCATTTCCCATAGTTGCCTGTAGTTCTTTGTTTAGGGTTGAAGTCTCATGAGCTTTCCCCCTTCCATGTTAGCATGTCTATTGTCATGTTTAGGTAAACATGTTGGTGAGATTTCCTGGGTGTAGCTTCTCTGACCCTTCTAGAAGACACAATTGCACAGCAAATTCTCTCTTCCTCGGGCTCTTAAAAATCTTTCTGTGTACTTGTTCAAAATGATCCCCAAGCCTTAGGTATATGAATTCTGTTGTAGATGTATCAGTTGGAACTAGGACATGCAACTCTGCATTTTGACAGGTTGTGGTTTTCCTGTGACATGATAGACATTATTTGGCAGTTCTCACCGAGATGATTGAAACAAACCAGTAATGTTTGTTGTAGGTTGAAGTAAGGAGATGATGTTCTTGTTTGTCTGGTATTCAAATCCATATTGAATCATGGCAACCATGTGGGTGCTGTGCCTATCATTTTCTAGAGAAACAGGTTATGGGTTGATTAATTATACCGTGTTCTTTCCTACTTTAGCATTTGTGCTGTTTGTTTTATACCTATATCATTTGGTCACCTTTACTTCTTAAAATCCATAGCCTTTTATGATTTATCATTTTTGGTGTGTTTTTATATTTGTGTTCATATATGTTGGTGGGTAGTATATGTGTATATAAATGTGTGTGTGGAGGTTGGATTACAGCCTTGGATATGGTTCCTCCTCAGGTGCTATCTACTTTGTTTAATGAGATATGATCTCTCACTTCTGCCTAGGGCTCTCCAATGAGGCTATCTGGCAAACACAGGGATCCATGTGTCTCCACCTCCCCAGAACTGGGATTACAAACACCCACCACCACATCTGACTTTTTACGTGGGTTCTGGGAATTGAATTTAGATCCGTACGCTTGTGTAGCAAGCACTCTACTGAGTAAGCTACCCCTGAGCCTTCTCTTTAGGAAGGGTATTGGGTTTATTGTCATTCTTGTTGATATTATTATTACTATGATGATGATGGTGGTGTTTTGTGGGTGTGTGTGTGTGTGTGACTTGAATAACTATTGAAGAATCTCTTGATTGTCTGTATGACATGAACTCATCGTGCCAAGGTTCAGCCCCTAGGCTTGAGTTTATTTTTTCCATCTGGCTAACATTATCCTGTTTATATGAGAGCCTGGTGAGTATGGTTCATTATGTTTTGGTAGGAGGTTCCTCTTCAAATTGTTGTTATGATGTGTTCAGCTGACTTTGTTGTGTTGGACAATTTCCTTAATTTGACTCTGATGTTTGTGAATATCGAGTATTTATGAGTTCATGCAATTTTGATTTTTGACTAATAAAACTGTAGCAGACAGGCTCTGGGCTCAATAATTCAGTGACTGCTGATCAGTATTTTATCTTTGTTTATTTATTAGTGCTATGATTGATGGTGAGTCTGTAGTTTAATTTTTGTCTCCTGAAACAGTTGTTTGATAGTAATAAAATATTCATCATTTTAGTTTTTAGGTTATCCTTTCTAGGTTTCATGTCAATTCAGTAAAACCACTTTCTGTTTCTTTTTAATGCTATTTTATTTATAATTTTAAAATTACTTCATATTCATATATGAAATAATGGGTTTCATTAATATTTTCATGCATGCATGTCATGTACTTTGTTCAAATCCACTCACCCGTTACTTTCCATTGTCCCTCTCTCTCTCCCTTCTGTTACTGTTTTTTTCCAAACTATTCCCCTTCTGTGCCCATGTCTCTGATAGTGGTGATAGCCAACTTGACAGGAGTCACCTAGGAGACAAGTCTCCTGCACACCAGGGAGGCATTATTTTGGTTCAGTTAATTGATAAAGGAAGATCCATCCCAAAGGAAAGATACAGCATTTCTTGAGCTTGGGTCTTGAAGTACATATAAGAAGAAAGCCAACTGAGCATAGCTATCCATCTCCTTCTGCTTCCTGGGTGTGATGGAGCACTGAGCACCCACCCTAGTGCCTACCCTGGCATGGTGAACCAGGATCTACTGCAACTGATAGCAAAATAAAACCTTTCATGCTGTAAGTTTGTTATTTTAGGTATTTGGTTACAGAAAAGTAACTTACACAGTGTGTGTGTGTGTGCATGTGTGTGCACATATGCATGTGTTTGTGCACATGTGCGTGTATGTACATTTTCCTAAAAATGATGTAACTTCATTCTTTATGACTGAATAAAATTACAGTGTACATATATCATATTTCCTTTATTCACTTACTGGGGAACAGCTAGGATGATTTTTTAACTATTATGGATAGTGTGATAATTAAAACCCTAATGTTCATGTATCTCTATATATGTAGATTTAGACTCTACCAGGATGGGTAGAGCTGAATGGAATAAAATTCTATTTTTAGTATTTGAGGAATGTCCATGGTGATTTCTGTAGTGGCTGCACTAATTTACATTCTGAACAATGGTATATAAATCTTTCTTTTCATATTCTTATGTGTGCTGTTGTTTGTTTTCTTTATGATAGTTATTCTGACAGGGCTAGGATGGAATCTCAATGCATATTCCTGATGGAACACATATGAAACACTTTTTCATACATTTATTGACATTGGTGCTTCATTTAAAAACCGTCTGTGCAATTCATCTAACTATTTTCTCCATTCTGTAGGCTGTCTCTTCACTCTGTGTAAAAATACTTTCCTTAAAACAATCAATTTACTTTTATTAAACTAATGCCATGACATAGTATGGTGAGCATTTTAGAATTTCAAAATTTCACCTCTTTTTAATATGTTTAAATGACTAAAACTCATGAAACACCTTGCTACTAAGTTCTGGTTTTTCAGTTGGTGAAGGCATGAAGAGTAGCCTAAAGGTGAGGGTTACCGTGGTACTGAACGGAACCTATGCCATTAGCAAAGGCAATTTAGTCTTTCTCTTGATTTTTCTAAAAGACTGTTCATTGGCCAAGTCCTTACAAAGTCAGATACACAACAAACATACATCACCAACATGTGGCCTTTATGTCAGTCATGTGATCAAATGCGACTGCCTCAACATTATAAACTGCTCTCAACTTCACTGGAGCAGAGGATATGAAGGTACACACACAGATATGCACACACATAAGGATTGTATATACATATACTCTGACTTATATGTAGTATAAAATACATTTTTATTCCTTGCTTCCTTTTTCTTTTCCCTTTTTTTCTTTTCTTGTTTCTTCAGAGTGTTAAGTACAATATAATATATTATATATACAGTTACATCACAAAGAGAAGTTAACTGGATCAAAACTCAGTTATCATGTAGATTTAAATAATGTTTTATCTCAGAGAAATGTTTATACAGTCACTCCTCCTTTTGAGCATGTTTCCTATTGCCCTCCTCTGATCTGTAGCTAAGGTGTGTACTTTGTCTTAGTTAGGGTTTCTATTGCTGTGAAGAGATACTATGATCATGGCAACTCTTATAAAGGAAAGCGTTTAATTGGGTGGTTCATAGTTCAGAGGTTCAGTCCATTACCATCATGGTGCAACATAGTGTGTAGGCAGACATGGTGGTGGAGAGGTAGCTGAAAGCTCTATACCTTGTGTAGGCAACAGGAAATAACCTGAGACACTGGGTGATATCTTGAGCATGTAAGACTTCAAAACCTGCCTCCACAGTGACATACTTTCTCTAACAAG
>CABHPP010109879.1:10086-22253 GCA_902168425.1 Peromyscus attwateri | reverse complement strand
GATTTCTGGAAAGTTCTTCTTCCTGAGTGGCGTGGCTGACATAGTGATTTCTGGAAAGTTCTTCTTCCTGAGTGGCGTGGCTGACATAGTGATTTCTGGAAAGTTCTTCTTCCTGAGTGGCGTGGCTGACATAGTGATTTCTGGAAAGTTCTTCTTCCTGAGTGGCGTGGCTGACATAGTGATTTCTGGAACGTTCTTCTTCCTGAGTGGCGTGGCTGACATAGTGATTTCTGGAACGTTCTTCCTGAGTGGTGTGGCCGACGAGGTGATTTCTGGAACGTTCTTCCTGAGTGGCGTGGCCGACGAGGTGATTTCTGGAAAGTTCTTCTTCCTGGTGGTGTGGCCGACATGGTGGTTTCTGGAAAGTTCTTCCTGAGTGGTGTGGCCGACATGTTTTTTTCTGGAAAGTTCTTCTTTCTGAGTGGCATGGCCGACATGGTGGTTTCTGGAAAGTTCTTCTTCCTGGTGGTGTGGCGGACATGGTGGTTTCTGGAAAGTTCTTCCTGGGTGGCATGGCCGAGGTGGGTCTCCTGTTGGAGGCTGGGCTTTTGGAGTCTGAAGGAGATCTGGAAATCTTTCTTTGGGGTTCCAGAGCGAACATTTGGAAGGTCAGGGACCTAATTAGACAGGGTCGGGGCTCTTCAGTAACAGCGGAGGCTGCTGAGGCATGAGAGCAGGACTGCGGGTGGGGCGCAGGTTGGGTCTCTGAGAACTATTTTAAGGCCTTGAAGTTGCCCCCCTCCCCATTGAGTACAGGCGTCAATTTAGGGTTCTAAGTCCCAGTGGATGCACTCGTGAGATCTAAGTTTTCTTTCTTTCTTTCTTTTTTTTTTTTTTTTTGGTTTTTTTCGAGACAGGGTTTCTCTGTGTAGTTTTGGCGCCTTTCCTGGATCTCCCTCTGTAGACCAGGCTGGCCTCGAACTCACAGAGATCTGCCTGCCTCTGCCTCCCGAGTGCTGGGATTAAAGGCGTGCGCCACCACCGCCCGGCTTAGATCTAAGTGTTCTAAGAAGATCACAATTGAGGATCTGAAGGGACAGTTTTGGAGTCTGCAAATATTTATTGTAGGACATGAGATACATTTTTTGGGGAGTGGTTGAGGTTTGTTTTGGAGGACCCTGGATAGTCTTCCTATAGAATTTAGGCTTTTGTGGTTTGTGATCTTGATATTAGGATTAAGGTCTTATTTGAGGGTCAATAGTCAACATTTTGCACATCCTGGATCCCAGTATTAGATATTCAGGGTTTTATAGATTCAGAAGCATCTTTGGGGGATTTGGCCCTCACTTTGGGATTTTATTTATTTATTGGTGGTTTCTTTTTTGTCCTTTGTTGTTGTTGTTGTTTGTTTGTTGTTCTTTGAGAGAGGATCTCACTATGACTGGCCTGGACCTCAGAGAAATGTGGCTGCCTCTGCTTCCTGAGTCCTGAGATTAAAGGCATGGACCTCCAAGCCTGGCTCACTTTGAGATTAACTTTTTAAATTATTTTTTGTGTGTAAATGTTTTGCCTGCATATATGTATGTGTACCACATACATAGAGTTGCTAGAGTAGGTCAGAAGAAGACTGGAACTTGAGTTAGAGACACTTGTGAGCCACCATATGGGTATTAGGACTCAAATCCAAGTCCCCTGGAAAAGCAGTCAGTGCTCTTAACCATAGAGTCATTTATCCAGCTTTCACTTTGAGATTTTAAAGTCAGTTTTCATCTATTAATATCACCATCTAGCTGGGAGATGTAGAGCCAGGTGAATCTCTGTGGGTTCAAGTGCAGCCTGATCTACATAGTAAATTCTAGGACAGCCAGAGCTACACAGATCCCATCTCAACCCCCACCCACCCCTTTCTAGAGGTCTCAAGCCACAGTTTTCAGGCTAGACAGTTTGTATTTCAGCCTTTGGCATCCCATTATTGATGTCTAAATCTGAGATCAATGTCTGGGAATTTGCTGGTTTTAGTTTTAGATCCAAATTTTAGGAGCTTAAGTTTACCATTTGGAATTTGTGATCCTCTATTTAGTTTAGGGTTTTAATTTAGATTCCTGTGCCCATAGTTATGTCCTATTTTAGGATCTCTGGGTGCTTTAAAGATGCACCATAGGGGTGGGGAACGGTGTACATTATTTGTCCCATTCATTCTGGAGTCCCAAAGGTCACTAATAATTTGTTTCCCTCTGTGCAGATGTTGGGTTCCGGCAGATACTTGTGTTTCCCTGATGAGCTCAAAGCTAGTTCTTTGAGTCCTACTGACAGGTAATGCTTCCCCCACTCTCCACTACAGTCTCAGTCACTCTGACTGAATAGAATAATAGTAACAACACAATGTTACTAAATACTTACTGTTTCCAGATTGTTTGGTCCTTTGTATCTAATAACCGTTACAACCACCTGACAAAGAAGCAGAGGGAATATTCCTGTCATTTCCCAGAGAGGGTTCTGAGGTGATTTCAGGCTTTGATATTCTTGGGTTTTTTTTGTTTATTTATTTGTTTGTTTGTTTGTTTTTCCAGTGCTGTGTGTGAACCCAGGACCTTATGGTGTAAGGTGATAAAGAACTTTTAAAAATCACTATACTGCATCCACAGCTCTCATTCCGACACTTTTCTTTCTTTTTTAAATTTTGTTTTGTGCATGCAGTGCCTGTGGAGGCCAGGAGAGGGCACCAGATCTCCCTAGAACTGGCATTACAGAGTTGTGAGCCATTTTGTGGGTGCTAGGATTGCAACCTGGATCCTTTGTAAGAGCCCAAGTGCTCTTAATTGCTGAGCCATCTCTCCAGCCCCTCTAATTCTGAGGTTCTCAAATGCTCTTTCTTCCATTCTTTTATTCACACATTTATACATCCATCAAACACCTACCAATGTTAGGAATCTTTTGGGTGCTGGGGGTGAGGGGGAATACTGAAATGGCCTTCAGGGCCACATGCATGATAGGCAACCCTCTACCACTGAACTATATCCTCAGCTGTAGGAATCTGAAAAGGGGGATTCATATAGCAGATTAAGGGTTGGATTGGACTCCCTGTCCATCCATCCAGTTTGGACAAATTAAAAACAGTTGGAGTTCATCTTGCCCTGTACTGTCTTCCCCTTAATGGATGTTCATTCAACCCTCCTCATTCATTAACATCACAGTTAAGCACCTCCTTTGCTCTGGTCCTCTATAGTAGGCACTATGCTCAGAAGGAGCACCCTGAGGAAAATGAAGAATTGTGTGTCCTGCAGCCCATTGCTTCCTGGAATCTTAGTCATCAACAGTTTAGGTTCTTGTTTCACCCTTTCTAGATGAGGGATCTTTATAATAATAAAGAAAGACTCTTGGTTGCAGTGGGTAGAAATCTAGCTAAAACTAGCTTAGGCATAAAAGGGCATTTGCTGGATCATTTAAACAAAAATTCAGGGGTACCAGGGCCTGGCTGGTCCCAGGCAAGGGTTGAATGGTGTTTCTGGGGCTCTGCTTCCTTGGCTCCATCTTTCTTATCAAGCAGACTCTCCCCAGGGGAGGGCACGATGACTCCTAGCTGCTCAGGTCCATATCCTGCCTGCTTGATCACCCCACAGAGCCTCTTTTCAAGACTCACTGAGTAAGCCCTGGTAACTTCTTAGATGGACCTTGGTTCTGCGCTCCCTTTCAAAGGGGAAAATAGGATCAGCCTCTCTGAAACATGAACAGAGAGTAGAGAAGTTGCCCAAAGGACATCTGAGGTGCTATTACCAGGGAAGGGGGAACGGGATGTTGGTTAAGCAAAAACAGCAATTATCAACAAGTCATTCAATAATCTATGTGCCCCATTATCTATCATCCCTTACTCCCATCATTCTGAGAAATGATTGTGCCCTCTCTTTTCAGTTTTTTTTTTTGTTTTGAGACAAGGTTTAGCTCTATCCTGGGTTGGCCTCAAATTCATAACAGTCCTCCTGCCGCACATTCTCAAGTGCTGGGATTACAGGTGCAGACTGTGCAAGGAAATAAACAAATAAGGTCAGGAAGATGGCTCGGTGGACCTACAAAATGATAATGCTATTACAGCACTCACAACCAAGCAGCACCTCTCCTGTACCTTCCATCAGAGCCAGCCTGAGGATTGTTTTGATGTGGATAGGGCACAGCCATCTGGGGGGAGCAGGGCACAAGAGCTGGCAACTGAAGGTCCCGAGGAAGGTGTGAGGAGAACTGGTGACATTGCAGGTGCTAGAGCACCCACAGGAGCCCTGGAGCAGTGGGGTGGTGTGTAATTTGGGAGAGGAAGTTGGCTCTACTCAGTGGGGGAGGAGTGGTGCTGTGTATGCTCTATCGTGGGTGTCTCATGAATTATGCAGTTGGGAGTTAGGCCCTGGAAGTTGCCACAAGTCAACTCCTTTCATGCCTGTATTGAATCCTTTAGCAAGCACACGTTGAGATTTCAGATTACGAGAGCCCAGTGCTTGTGCCAGGGACACAGCAGCTTGTAGTGCACACTTGTAATCCCAATATTCGGGAGACTAAAGCAGGGGCCTGCTGAGTGTGAGTCCCTCCTGGGCTACATAGCAAGACCTTATCTCAAAACAACAACAACAAAACAAAACAACAAAACCTCCAAATGCTCCTTAGCAATGGCATGACCTTGAGGGTGTGAAACAAGGGGGTGACAAAGTCAGATTTGTGTTTCAGAAAAGCTCCTGCTGCCTCAGAAACTATAGATGGAGGAGGCCAGATGGGAGGCTGGGAGTCTTGTGAGGGTGTGAAGATGGCCATTCAAAGATTACTGATTTAACAAAATCAGAGTGGGGGGATGGGTAAGATTGGGGACCTATTGGTCTAAGGGATAAAGGAAAATGATACGTTCTGATCATGTCTGAGACTCTGTCTTGGGTGTCCTGGAATGGGGGTAGAGGACAGCCTTGACATGAGACCAAAGGTTTGGGGGCAGGTGGCAGGCCTTTAAAGCTAGATGTGGTGGCTCATGCCTGGAATCTTAGCACTTGAGAGGCTGAGGCAGTATAGTCACATCACTTTGTCCCCAAAAGCTACGTTTAATTTTAGATGTTTTAACCAAAATTGGCTCTCATCCCCAAACAGGAAGGATAAGAAGAACCACACAAACAAGCTTCGAGAGCTGGCCTTGCTGATCCCTGTGACCATGAAAACCAGAAACAAGAAGCACACCAAGGTGAGAGGACTGAAGGAGAGGAGGCAGGAGGGAGGACGGGTGTCAGAGCAGGAAGTGGGGCCTCTCAGTGATGGACTTGAAACAGGGGTGGTCTTGCTCTGAGCAGGAATTTCTGGGAATTCATGATCTCACCAGGGATTCTTTAGAAGCCAGTTCCTCACCCAAGGTCAACAAGTGCTGTACCACTGGGCTATATCCATGGAAGTCTTTCAGGGTAAGAGGTGGGGTGGGTGGAGCAGGGGCTGGAGACAGCTCAGTCAGCACTTGTTACTCAAGCATGAGAACCTGAGCTCCAGTCCCAGAACCCACAGAAAACCATGTATAATGAGGTGTCTTAGTGCATGCTTGTATTGGTCAGACAGCCTAGGCTAATCGGCCATTGAGCTCAGGTCACATTGAGAGATCCTGTTTCCAAAAAAAAAAAAAAAAGAAAGAAAGAAAAGAAAAGAAAAGAAAGGAAGAAAAAGAAAAATCCTACAGTGGACAGCCCCTGAGGAATGACACTGAAGATGGCGTCCGACCTCTACATGTATGTGCACACCGGCACCCACATGAACGTGCACACTCACACAGAGAAAGAGGCAAAGGGAACTGGGAGTGGAAAAGTAGAGGCAGAGGTCACACAGAGAGCAGGAGCCCTCCAGCCTCACAGCTGCTGCCTGAGACTCCTCATTCTTTCTCAGCTGCAGGTTTTCAGTTGTGAAAAGAAGGAAAGAGTAAGCCAGGCCTGGTGGCCCATGCTTTTAATCCCAGCACTCAGGAGGCAGAGTTAAGGCCAACCTGATCTACAAAGTGACATCTAGGGCTGTTACACAGAGAACCTGTCTCAAAAAACAAACAAAAACAAAAACAAAGGACAGATAACTCCTGTTCCTAAGCAATACTGCAAGACAAAAATAATGTCCTGGCCTGTAGTTTAGCAACAGAGCTCTTGCCTGTCAAGTGCAAGGTTCTAGATTTCATCTTTGGGAGTGGAGGTGAGGTGCAGAGGGAAGACAAAAAGTGTGGCCCAGTTTTACATGCCTTTTATTCTAGCACCTGGGAGGCTGAGGCAGGAAAACTGCAAGTTCAAGGTCTGTGTGGGCTACAGAGTGAGTTCACAACAGCATGGGTAGCTTACTGAGACCTTATTTCAAAATACAAATGTAAACAGAGAACTGGAGATGGTAGCTCAGTGGTAGAACATTTGCCTTGGACACACAGGCCCTGGGTTCAGAGAGAGAGACTTGGGGGAATGCATTATCTTTTCCTTTGGCAACTTGCAAAGGCCTCACACTCCTTGCAAACCATCAACAAAGTCTCTTCAGGGTCCTCTGTTCTCATATGGTTTCTCCACCTTTGACCCTCCTGCCTCCCTCTTACAAAGATCCTCATGTGGGTAATCTCAAGTAATCTCTCCATCTTCAGATTCTTAACTCAGTGACATCTGTAAATTCCCCTTGCCCTATAAGGCAACCTGATCACGGGCACAGGACTAGGATGCGGCCACCTTTGGGACTGGGATGTGACTATGGGGGAATTTTCTGATGTCCTCACGCATTTGCATATTTGGTGTTATAGGTACTGTCACAGGTTTCTGGGAAGCCAGGGAAGAGATGGACACAGTTCCTGCCCTCAGGAAATGAGTCTAGCATTTTATGACTGACGAAATGTCCACTTCCTTTGGAATTTTCTCTAATGCTGTCTACTTTTTTTAATCTTTAAATTATTTTTTCAATTTTTTATGTGTATGGGTGTTTTCCCTACATGTGTGACTGTAACAGAAGAGGGCGTTAGATCCCCTGGAGGTGGTTGTGAGCCAACCTTGGGTGCTTGTAATAGAACCTGGGTCCTCCAGAAGCTGAGCTAGAGCTTTTATCTGATGACTTAATTCTCTTGATCTAGCTCCCCACCTCTTTTTTTAGGTAATAGGAGGCTTCATACATGCTTTGCAAGGACTCTGCTACCAAGCCATACCCCAGCCCTCTATTTATTTAAATAATTAATGTATTTGTGGTACCAAGCATTGAACCCAGGGCCTTGTGCATACTAGATAAATACTCTTCACTGAACTATACTTATTCCTGAGACAAGGTCTCACTAAGCTGCCAGGCTGGCCTTGAACTCACTCTGTAGTCTTGGCTGGCCTAAACTTGGAATCCTTTGCCTCTACCTCCTGAGTAGCTAGGATTATGGGCCTGTATCATCAGGCCTGGTTTCCTTCTACTTCTGTTTTGTTTGTTTGTTTGTTTGTTTGTTTTTTGGTTTTTGAAGATGGGGTTTTTCTGTGTAGCCCTGGCTGACCTGGAACTTGCTCTGTACACAGGCTGGACACAAACTCCACCTGCCTCTGCCTCCTGAGTGCTGGGATTAAAGGCGTGCTCCCACTCCTGGCCTACTTCTCTATGTTAAAAAAAAATATTCTTACTGTGTGTATGAGAGAGAAAGCAGGGGCACACATGTCTTGGCATGTTTATAGAGGTCAGAGGACAAATTTCAGGAGTCAGTTCTCTCCTTTACGGTGGGATCTGGGGATGGAGCTCAGGTTCTCAGGCCCGTACAGCGAGTACTTTCACTCTCTGAGTTGTGCCAGCCCATTCTGCTGACTTCTCTACCACATGTCCTCTCCTGTGCTCAGGACCCCCTTGCCCCCCATACTCTCTTTGGGTTCCCTCCTGGCCCCCTGACCCACATACACTCTGCTTTCCAATCAGTGCGCAGGCTCTGGGGTCAGTCCATCTTACTGGAGGAAGCTGTCCACCTGATCATGTGGCCATGAACGTGCTGACTGGAACTGTTAGGGATGGCTTCCTTATGTCTGAGGTATCCATCCACGCTGCCCTGGCTGATTGATTGCCTCCTGTCCTGTATGAACCTGTAGCCTTTCCATATGGCCACCAAAGTCCTTGTCACAGTGATTGTTCCCTCATTTAAAAAAAAAAAGCACACACACACTTAGTTATTTACTGGAAGTGGTATATGTGCCACAGTGGCAAGCACCTTCACCCACTGAGCTATCTTGCCGGCCCTGTTTCCTCATTTCTGCCAGGGCAAGGGCTCCAAAGGATGACTCTCTTCCTAGCATCCACCCTAGAGCATGATTGATAACTGTTGCTTCCAATTTACTGTGAATTCCTGGAATCAGACCCTGAATGTTGAGTATCTTAAATGTCTCCTTCTTTAAAAACTAAAGTTTTAAATTATTTATTTGGTACAAATGTCATGATACAATTGTCCACGATCAAGTGGACAACTTCCTCCAGTAAGATGGACTGACCCCAGAGCCTGTGCACTGATTGGAAAGCAGAGTGTATGTGGGCCAGGGGGCCAGGAGGGAACCCAAAGAGAGTGTGGAGGGGTACAGGAGAGGATATGTGGTAGAGAAGTCAGCTGAATGGGCTGGTGAGGGTAAACGAACAACTCAGAGGGTGTCAGTTTTCTCATGTGGGCTCGTGGGACTGAACACAGGATGTCAGGCTTAGTGGCAGGCGGTGCCTTTCCCTGCTAAACCATCTCACAGGCCTACCTTCTTTTTGTACTTTGCTATATAGTCCTGCTTGGCTTGGTGCTTGCTTTATAACCCAGAGTGGCCTCAAACTAATGGCAATACTCAGCTTCTGGTGTTGTGATTATAGGCCTGTGCTACCACATCTACCAAGGCTGTGAGAGATGTATGGACATGCTCACTTTTGGGGGGGGGGATGTTGGAACAAGGTTTCTCTATAGCCCTGGCTGTCCTGGAACTCTGTTTGTAGACCAGGCTGGCCTAGAACTCAGAGATCTGCTTGCCTCCTTTTCCTGAGTGCTGGGATTAAAGATGTGGGCCTCCACACCTGGCAACATGCTCACTAAAAAAAACTTTCTTGTGTCTATTTATTCTACTTTATATGTATGAATGTTTTTCCTGAATGTATGTATGTGCATCACAAGAATGCCTGGTGCCTGTGAAGGTCAGAAGAAGGTGTTTGATCACCTGGAATAAGAGTTATAGGGAGTTGTGAGCCCCCATATCAGTGCTGGGAACCAAACCCAGGTCCTCTGCAAGAACAGCAAATGCTCTTAACTGCTGAACCAACTCTCCAGCCCCTGGACATGCTTATTCTTTGGTTTAAGAAATTCATGACGCCAGGCGTTGGTGGCGCACGCCTTTAATCCCAGCACTCGGGAGGCAGAGGCAGGCGGATCTCTGTGAGTTCGAGGCCAGCCTGGGCTACATAGTGAGCTCCAGGAAAGGCGCAAAGCTACAAAAAGAAACGCTTTAAAAAAAAACCAAAAAAAAAAAAAAAAAAAGAAATTCATGAAGAAGGCTGGGCATAGTGGTGTGCACCTTTAATCCCAGCATTCAAAGATAGAGGCAGGTGGATCACTATGAGTTCAAGGCTAACCTGGTCTACATAGACAGCCAGAGCTACGTAGTGAGATCCTGTTTAAAAGAAAAACAGAACAACACAACAAAAACAAAAACTATGTGGTTTTTTTAAAAAGGAAGAAATTCTTGAAGGAACAGATTGTCCAGAAATACCCAGGGGTAGGGGAGGGAAGGAGAGAGAGAGACAGGTTGTGGGGCAAGAGAGAGAATGAGAATGAGTGAGACACATCATTCTAAAGTGCCTTCAGTTATTCAGTCACTCAATGTTCAACCGATATTTGTTGAATGAGTTCTCTGTTGTGACAGTTTTAAGACCTATTATAACTTGAGATGGTCTCTGAGGTTTCACCTTCTAGTTGTAGCTGCCAGGTCATGTTCATAAAGCACCAAGAGTCTTCTAGCTGGGTATGGAGCCCATGCCTATAATTCCAACACTTGGGAGGCTGAAGCAGGAGGATTACCAGTTTGAGGCCAGCCTGAGGTACACAATAAGACCCTTTCTCAAAAACAAAACAAGAATACAGAAACAGCCTTCTGTCTTGAAATCAGGGATGGAGTTGAACCACCTTTGCGTGGAGCATTTGTATACATCTCACAGCTACAAAGATTTCAGTGTAACCCGTTCCAAGCCTGGTGTTAGACATGCCAATCTAAGAAGGGGCCTGCTCGGTGCTCCGCTCACAGCTTTTTGCTCTTTCTTTTTCTTTCCTTCCTTTCTTTTTGGTTTTTTGAAATAGGGTTTCACTGTGTAACCCTGGCTGTCCTGGAACTTGCTGTGTAGAACATGCTGGGCTCGAACTCAAAGATCTGCCTCCCGAGTACACTCCTTTCTCTTTGAATCCCTTGAGACCCCCCTCAAAGGCAATCTCATTCAAACATTGACTAAGCCTTTTTAAAATTTTGTGTGTGTGTGTGTGTGTGTGTGTGTGTGTGTGTGTGTGTGTGTATAAAAGGGTGACAGGAGTTATTCTCTCAGTCCTTTTCTTGTCCCTCTGTCTCTCTCTTTCTGTGGGATCTTGCTATGTAATCTGTATTGTCCTGGAATTTGCAGTCCTCCTGTCTCAGCTTCCTGAGTACTGGAATTATAGGAGTGGTCTAGCATGTCTGGCTGATAATTTGGAATGATTTTTGTATTGTTTTTTAGTTTTGTGTTTCCTGTAGCAGCTCAGGAGGTATTTAGTGGCAGTGGTAGGCAGGCGGTGTCTGCCCACCGGCCAGAAGCACCCTGATGGGTGCTGTGAGAAATCTCCTTCTTTAAAAGCCCCTGGCTGAGCCACCTCACCACTCTCTGCCTTTGGAATATGGAAATAAGTTAGCTAAGATCTTGCCTCAGCTAGCTCAAGGTCAAAGGGAGAGAACATGGCAACAGATAAGAGAAAGCAGTGTGGCTGAAGTGGAGGTCGAAAGAAGTCCAGGCTGTTACAGAGTGCTGGGAGGTGGGAAGCTGACCCAGCCTGGGCCAGATAGTCAGAAGAGAAGGGGGGCATGCTGAAGTTCAGAGGAGGAGCAGGCAGTTGAGGGGGCCTAATGGGGAGAAAAGGAGGGCCAGACAGGGAAGTAAGTATAAGCAAAGGGCCTGGTGCCAGAAGCTGAGCAGTATATGCCAATGACTGGAACCAGGAGGCAGACTGCCCTGGTCAGATTCCAGCTCTGCCTCCTTAGGTTTTCAAACCCAATTAGTGTTCAGCCTGTCCTCAGCTGGCTCTCTAGGAAAGGCTGGGGACTATACAGCAGAGTAGGTGAAGCTCTGCCAATAAGGCTGCTTCTAGCCTCTTTGCCCCCAGCCTCTTCTTCCTGCCTGAGTGTGGTATTGTGTGGAGGGTAGAGTGTGAGGCACTTCCTGTCTCTGTTCCCCAGGAGTCTCCAATGTCCTGGGCCCTGACCCTTATACAAGTCAGGGTCTTACAGAATGTATCCTAGGCCAGCTTCCAACTCATGATCCTGCTACCTCTACCTCTTGTGGAGCCGAGAGGACAGGTGGGTAGTGTGCCCCACTCTCCACCCTGTCTCTGTGCAGAAGGAGATCCTGCTACGTGTCCTGCACTACATCCAGTACCTCCAGAGAAGCATTGATGTGGCCAAGGCTTTGCTCAAGCTCCACAACAACAATAACAGAGGTGGATTTGTGGGTAAGCAGTTCTACCTCCAATGCCTCTACACCACACATTTTCCTGGCCTCAGGGAAACCAATTGGCCACCTTCCCTTTCCTGGGAAGGTGACTACATCAGAGAGGTAAGCAAGGTGCTGTAGGAAAGCCAGATGTGATGGCTCACACTTGTTACTCCAGCAGCCAGTAGCCAGCCTAGGCTACACAGTGAGTTCCAGCCCAGCCTAACCTACAGAGCAAGACCCAGTCTTAAGGAAACAAAGCAAAACATGGACACTGTGTTTTGGAGTTTGGAGGAGGAAGCCTAAGAGCTTGGCCTTCAAGGACAGTACAAGGGAATCCTGCCAAACTGCAGAACCACTCTGACCAAGAGCATGTGGGCGTGAGGAAACGTAGAATGTTTAGGGACAGGCAGCAGATGTGATACGGCACTGAGTGGGTTGATGCATGCCCTTTTCCCAGCCAAATCCTGATTTAGACTCTACTGTGATCATAGCCTCTCTGGGATTCAGTCCTGCAGTCTATAAATTGGGAACCAATCAGCACTTCCCTCCTGTGTGTG
>CABHPP010109878.1:0-14688 GCA_902168425.1 Peromyscus attwateri | reverse complement strand
CTCCCCTCCCTCTTTCCCCCTCCCTTTCTCCCTCTCTCCCCCTCCCTCCCCTCTCCCTCTCTCCCTCTCTCAGCCTCTTCCCTCCCTCCCTATCTCCCCTCCCTCTTTCCCCCCTCCCTTTCTCCCTCTCTCTCCTTCCTCCCTCCCCCTCCTCCCTCTCTCTCCCTCCTCCCTCCCCCTCCTTCCCTCCCTCTCTCTCTCCCTTCCTATCTGAGGATGGACTCCAGGGCCCTGGCAAATGCTCTCTCCCTGAGCTTCACCCCAGCCTCTATTCTCTTTTGGCCTGCATTTACAACGTCTCTCCTCCTTGAGTCTCCAACCACTTGGTAGTAGCAGAGTCAGAGCAAAGGCTGAGCAGGATGCCGGCCTCCTTTGGCCTCAGGCAAGTGGCCTCTGTCTTCTGTGCTTCTGTTTCCTATCAGTAAACTCCCTGCCCAGCTCAGAAGTAGAAGATAATGTAAGGAAGTGTTGCCCGGGGCAGCCCCCATCCCACCCAGGCTTCCTATGAACGCAGACTTATTCTTATTCCTTCCCCCGACCCAGACTTCGATTGTGGCTGCAGCCTGCCTTGTGCCTTCTACTGCTGGAGAATTCTGAGATGGATGCTGTCAACAGAGCCCAAGGCAGCCACAGCGGTTCAGAGTGTGTGGCTGGAGGGGCCCCTTTCCAACACCATGCGCCAGTGCCAGGAGCAACTGATAATGGCCTTCGGTGGGCAGCTGTCTGTCCGTCAACCTGCCAAAGCTTACCGATATACAGTTCATCTGGGCGAGGGAGAAACATGATTTGGAAGTGACCCCGAAGGCTGCAGAGCCAGAGGCTAGGGGCATTTGCATATGTGGGAGGGAAGGGGGGGACGGGGCGGGCGGGGGGATGGGGGTTGAGTCTAGAACATTCCCCCAGGAGCCTGAACTGGGGCCCAGTGTCCATGACGCGGGCTCTCCTCACAGCAGTAAGACTTTAGGTTGTGCGGCTCCAAGGTCTCCAGCCTTGGATTGGATTTAGCCCCTCCTCTGTCTACCTGCCAGGTGCCCCCCCTCCCCTTTCCTAAGATACCATGGAGCAAAGTGTCCTAGCATACAGCGGCTTTCCGGATACTCCCCCCTTTCTCTTCTAACCCCTAAACATGGTCTTGATTCCTTCGAGAGGCACCCCTCTGCGCCGTCCACAGACAGCAGGTCCCACAAGTCCGTCCCTCCGTCAGGGCAGGTGCACAGATTCTCATCAGACTCTGAGTTTGCTGGAGCTTGCAAATGCTCCCTGTGGCCTTTAGAGGTGCAGTTTCCTTGGAGATGGCAGCATCCAACCTGGGCACTTGCCTGACCGTGGACCAGATTTTATTCCTGGCAAGAACTGGGAAACGGGTCTCTAGACGGAGCCAAAGCCGCCATGAGCCAGCATCAGGGTTTTCATTTTGAAGCCAGCGAAGCGCCACAGAGCGAGACCCCTTTGATGTGATAATGTGAAAATGAGAATTGATTTAAAAAAAAAAAAAAAAGATCACTGCCATTTAATTAACCTGTGTGCTGGCAGCGATCAGTTACAGACATTTAAATGAGTAACGCACAGCCGACTCTCTTCATACGGGCATGTGTCAAGGGCTCGGGATAAGGGTTGAAGTCTTGGTTCTCTAGTGAACAGGACGGGCTCTGTTTCCTTCAGGCCTCAACGAGCAGAGCAAGGTCTTCAGCCTTTCTCTGTTGTAAGGTCTTTCGGGACGTGGAGTACAGCGATGATTCCGTTCCACCATGATCCCACGTCATGAGGCTAATGGTCTGGCACCAGAGTCAGGATAGCGGGGCCCATGAGCCATTCTGGCCCACAGCTGGATTTACAAATAAAGTTTTATGAAGAGATGCTGCCTTCCATCTTTTTCTTTCGTTTCCTTCTTTTCCACTTCCCATTTCCGTCCTTTCACTCTCTTCCATCTATTTCCCTCCTCCTTTCTCCCAATCTTCTATTTCTTCCAACTTCTTTCCTTTCTTCCCTTCTCATTTCTTTCTTTCCTACCAGTTTGCATGTGTACTTCAGGCAGTGAGCCTTCTCATCAAAAGATACTCCCCAGTAGCAAAGTTGGAAGCTCTCCCATCCTCCTCATTCTTCTCTCTCCTTCACCATAAACCTTTGAAGTTCTTCAAACACATCATACAAACATGCAGGGAATATTTAAGCATAATAGTTATATGTTTATACACATTTATGTTTAAATACTATTTGTATATGAAAGCTCATACTATATATGTTGTCTGGGATTTTTGTTCTTTATAAATCAGTATGCCTTGGGCTTTTAAACAACTGTTTGATCAGGAGCCATAAGACCTTAGCTCATGGACTAAATCTGGCCCAAGTCTGTCTAATCAATAAAGTTTTATTGGGGCTCTTAACGTTTTATGGTGTCCTGGTTATCTGTAATTGTCAACTTGTGACCTAGAACTATTTAGGGGAGAGACTCTCAATTAAAGAATTGCCTGGGCCAGATTGGTCTGTGGACATGTCTGTGGGGGATTGTCTTGATTGTTAATTGGTGGAGGAGGGTCCTGCTGGGAGGCACCATTCCCTAGGCATCGGTCCTGAGCTGTGTAAAGCTAGCATTGAGCATAAGCCTGATTGACAGGCAGCAAGCCGGGTCCTCCATGGTTCCTGCTGCCCTTCCTTGGGTGTGAGTGAGTCCCTGTCGGTCATGCTTTGTGGAAGAGTGAGCAGGCCTGCCTTCAGGATTCCTGCTGGAGTTCCTGTTCTAACCTCCCTCCGTGATGGACTGTGACCCGAAATTTAAGCCAGATAAACCCTTTCTTCTCCTAAGTTGCTCTGGTCAGGGTGTTTGTTACAGCAACTGAAAGGAACTAGATCAGATACACGACACATGCCTATTTATTTACATATTGTCTGTAACTGCTTTTGAATGGCACTGTCGAGTTGAGTAGTTGCCATGGAGACAAGACAGCCCAGGAAGCCTGTGACCTTTGCTATCTGGACCCTTACTTCCTCCTGCCATGGAGTCCCCCCTCAAGATCTGTGTCCCTCGGTGAGATTCCAGTGGATCTGATGGGGTACTCAGTGACTCAAGGAAGGCCATTGTCCTCTGAGTGGCATCTCTAACTGACCTGTGTAGGAGAGCGACAGTCCCCAAATGGGGTGGGATGGATGCCAGGTCACCTTAAGTCAGACATCTCCTGCAGGGCAGCAGCACATGACCACGGGCTCGGATATTTAACACGCATGTCTGGCAGAGCAGGGAGACTTCCGTAGATGAGGGGGTCCAGTTGCCCTCAGCGATAGGCGCACCCCCTATCCTCATTCATCCTTAACAATCAAGCTTTGTGGCAAGCTTGCCAGCTGCATGTACTGAGTGTATGCCAAAGACTTCACTCAATAGGCCCCAATTCTTTAAACTCACAAGGGAGAAAGAGCCTAAGGCCTTCTTGGAATCCCTGAAGGCCAGCCACCAGTGACCATGCTTACCCACCCTTGCTGTGATCCTTCGCGCAGACTCATCTGCCCCACATAATCAAGGAGCGGCCAGGGAGCCACAGAGGGGATCCCACCGAGTAAATAAGAAGTCTCGAGCTCAATCAAAGCGGCAAGGACCCTGATTGGGCCAAGGTCACTGCGCTAAGAATGGAGGCGAGAGAGCTGCCTCACAGACCGAGGGAGCCGGGGACTACGGAGCCCTTGAGACCATCTGTGCCGCTGAACCCTGTAATTAACGGGCAGGAAGTTGAACCTAGTGGATATTAAGTGACTGGCCCGCGGAGTCCAGCCCACAACCCTGCTTGTGCTGAGAGCCCCCAACCTCTGGTGTCCGGGAGAAGCCACTCTCTGCCTTGTAGGCTCTGATGGCTGGAACCCTCGGAACCACCTGATAATAGCCACTGGTCTGGACACAGTGGGCACACCTATTCAGCTTTGTAAGGATGCATTTGTGTGTGTGCGCGCATGCGTGTGTGTGTGTGTGTGTGTGTGTGTGTGTGTGTGTGCGCGCGCGCGTGTGTCAGTGTCATCTCAGGAGTTAGTCACCTTTATTGTTTGGAGACCCTGTCTCTCATTGGCTTGCAGCTCACCAGCTTAGCTATATTGGCTGGCCAGGAAATGCCAGGGATGTTCCTGTCTCTGCCTCTCCCACACTAGGATTACAAGCACCTGCCATCATGTCTGATCTTTTATTTTGGGTGGGGAAGGTGGTTTATGACAGGTTTTTTTTTTTTTTTTTTTTCTGTGTAGCCCTGGCTGTCCTCAAACTCATTCTATAGTCCAGGCTGGTCTCAAACTCACAGCCTCTGCTGACTGAGTGCTGGGATTAAAGGTGTGTGCCACCACCGCCCAGCTCATGCCTGACTTTTTTTTTTTTGCTGGGGATTCGAACTCAGTTCCTCATGCATGCATAGAAAGCACTTTTCTGACTGAGCCGCCTCCCCAACCTCCAGATTTATTTTCTTCCTGAGGAGAAAGGGGAGGGGCTGGGAAATGGTGGCACACAGAGGGTAAAATATTCATCTAACTCAAGTAAGTTTTTCCGTTTGTCCTCCGGCTTGGGTGGGGAAGGGTCTTTGCTGGCTCACACCTCAGCAGGGTAACTGTTAGTGCTGACCCTGGGTGCTGTCATAGAGCAATGTCTGAGTCTTGTGAGCCCTTCCTTGCCGGGAGTTCCAAACAAATCTAAATCCTAGTGTGGCTGTGATACGTGTTAGAACAAAGCGCTTCGGAGCCAGGCTGAACCTGGTTCAAATCCTGCCTCCACCTCTTCTGTGCTGTGTGACCTCAGCCGAGTTGCATAGTCTCTCTGACCATTAGCTTGTTCATCTCAAGACAAGTCTCATCTCGAAGATGAAGAAGATGACCTAATGCCTTTGTGTATATATATAATTATTGGCACAAAAGCCAGGGGCCTGGAAGTCATGCTGTTTGATCTCTCCAGCCCCTCCCCTCAGCCACCTTCTTTCCAGTTTCTGATATCAGTCAGTTGACTCTCTCTACTCCACTCTCTGACCCCAAAGCGAAGCCACGAGGAGAGGGAAGAAGCGAGCCTGGTCATTTCTCTAGGGAGACCGTCATTTATTGGGTTGACAGGACTCTGGCCGCATCTCACCGGCCCCAGGGAGACAGTGAGCAGAGACCTCTGAACCAATTTATCTTGGAAATTGTCTTTTTTCCTCAGGCAGAGGGAGGAAGGAGGAACTTGGAAGGCAGCATCTAGCCAGATGCCCTGCGAAATCTGCCCCAAATCAACCATCCTTTTTAATAACGAAGGTTGTCATGAGCCCCGGTTCAATCGGAAATGACAGGCTGTGTAAATATTTGCTCTGTAACTGATTTATGGGGTAGGGAACAATGAAAAATAAGATTAGTCACTAATCATGGGGAGATCAGGAAGCTGGGATGCCAGGACCCACTGCCTGGAAGGCCCAGGCCCTAACCCAGGTCAGTGCATACTTTGAGGATAGTGGGAGACACACGGGTGCTGTGTAGGGGTCTTCACCCGGGGGGTGTGGACTTGTGGATTATTCTGTAGGGGAAGCTTCCAGCAGCATTGTCTGTGTCTGAGACCAGCTTCTAGCCAGATGCTCAGATATGAGCCCAGAATGGGCTTTTCCTTGAATCTGACAGCTGGCGAACTTCCTGCCCAGATGGGTGCCTTTGAGAAACAGGAGCAAGTGTGTGTATGGCTGTCTTTTAGGGTGAGGTTTACAAACTTGAGTCTTCCTGAGTATACGAACTATTGAGAAGGCCAATAGTGGGCATTATCAATCCTTCTGCAAAAGAATTATGTCCCTAACACTCATCACCCAGCCCCTGGCATCACAGGGCTGGCATGGCATTCCTGGGTGTGGTGGCCCACTCCCTTGTTCTGAACTTCCTGCAGGTTCAACTCCACACAGCTATTCAGAGCCAACACCTCCTGCCACAGCCCTACCCTCAGGATGGCTACTGGGTCTCACCTCCCCATAGCATCTAGATAAAGTGGAATTCTAGATGAGCCGATCCCTTCAGATTTATTGAGCCCCTCCTGGGTCACCAGCGTGGGGAATCCATGAGTACCAGTGCTGCAGTATGTAAGAACCCATGGTCTTCACCCATCTGCAGATTCATACTGGTGTCTGTACTGGAGCTGGGGGGATGGCTCAGTGGGTAAATTTGCCTTGCAAGCAAGCAGGAGGACCCTAGTTCAATCCCCATCACCCATGTAAGAATCTGGGTGTGGTATTGTGTGCTTGCAATTCTAGGGCTGGTGGGGTGCAGGTTCAGGCAGACTATAGGACAAGTTGGCCAGGCAGATTAGTTGGATCAATGAGCCCCAGTGAGAGACACTGTTTCAAAAAACAAAATTTAAACCAAAACTAGAACAAAATGAAAAAGATGAGCAGCATATGAGGAATGACACCCAATATTGACCTTGACCTTCATGCAGACGCGCACGCGCGTGCACACCCACCCACACACCTGTACACACACATGCACAGCCCCCACAAACATGACTCACAGAAAATGTCCTTACCAATCTCATATAATATCAAGGCATTATGCTAGCCCTGGAATCCATAAAGAACTGATCAGACATGTCCTCTGTCCTCTAAACAGGAAGGAGACCCCAGTATCAATGAGATGATCAGAAAAGCAGCCATGTGCTTCCAAACCGGGGTCCGAGCTGTCGGAAGCCATGTCTGCTTGTGATGGGGCTCAGCTGTCTTGAGAGGAGGAGAGGGAGATGCTGGGAAGAATCTGGGTGTCAGGGACAGATGTCCAGAGAGCCAGGTAATGGGAAGTGGGATTCAGGGGCTTCTTTGAGCGGCGCCTTGGACTTCCCTACTTTTAGAAAGGTGTGTTAGGAGCAGGGAACCCCAGTGTGGGGGCCAGGGGCTCCTCGTCTGCTTTTGGAAAGACCCTTCTTAGGATGTGACCCTGATAACTCAGGGGTCCAGGGTCTCTTGCTGATGGGCTGCCATGAAGGCAGGGTTGAGTGTGACACCGTTATTCCTAATGTTTCAGGTCCTGGCAGAATAGATTTTGGAACGTCCGTTTGGATCTGCACTGCTTGCCTCTTTCCATCTTCCATCTGAGCATTCACTCTGACACAAAGCCAAGATTAATGGGCAAGGAGAGGCAGCAGTTTAATTTACTTCTTCCTCAAATCTGGGCTTTGACCTAGCCCATATTTTCAAGGGTGTATGTTTACACTCTACACATTATATGTGTTTTAATTTCTAGGATTTTTTTTTTGGGTCCCCTGTAGCTCAGGCTGGCCTTCAACTCTATGTTGCCAAACATGACCTTGAACTTCTGATCCTCCTGCCTCCACCTCCTGAGTTCAGGGGTTACGGATGTCCACCACCACACCCGGTTTCTGTGGTACAGGGGATCAAACCAAGGACTTGATGCATGCTAGGCAAGTTCTCTACCAACTGAGCCACATCCTCAGCCCTTTTCTAGGAATTTAGAGAGAACCATGTTTCTTAGTATGTCAACCAAATCTGCAACACCAGTTACTAGGGAACTTACAGCATCTAATTGGGAAACAGAACTCCACCTCCAGTTTGATCTTGAACTTGGAATGTGTTGAAAAAAAGACATGTATCACAGTGGACTACATTGCACTGTATCTGTCACTCCGCTGCCTGGGGCCTTATTTTTCTTTCTTCGAATAAAATAGAGAAACAGTTGCAGATGCCACTTAAATTATGTCTTATTATTGAGAAACAGTATTCCTGTTACTAAATCGAAACAGTGGAGACGAGTCTAAAAGTAACGAGGTGTCTGTCTCTAAAACCCACAGCCCCCACCCCTCCACACACAGGCTGCCAACTGCCTCCTCGTGTGGATCCTTCTAGAAAGTGTAGATACAGATGTCCCTGCCCGCCTCAGGATGGCTCTGCTCCTGATTTTCCTAGTTTACAGTGGCGTGAAAGCAATTTGCCTTCAGCAGAAACTGCTCGGGAGCTGGATTTTCTTTTCTCCCCAGGCTGGCAGGATTCAGTGTGATCTCTCTACGATGGGCGGTGGCAGTGAGCCGTGGTTCCCGTCTGTCACACGTTCCGAGGGGACAGCAGCATTTCCGTACTGGGCTGGGTTGCTGAGCCTCGAGGCTTGGTCAGGTGGGTGGGTCTGATGCATTTTCAGCCCATGACAGTTTCACTTGACAGTGAGACAATTGGGCTGGACCCTCACTGTCAGCTGAGTAGCATCCGTGCTCTTGGGTGTGTGCCCTACTCACCCATAGGACATACCAGCTGAGGAAGCAGCAGGGGTCTCCTACATCCCCTGTCCCCTTAATCAGTCAGCTTGCCCTAGAGAGCTGGGTCCCCATGGTCTACTCTCTACCTCCATGGTCCCACCCTGGCCCAAGCCATTATTCTCTTGCTTGGGTGACCCCCACAGCCTTTTCCCCAATGACTTTTTTTTTTTTTTTTTTTTTTTTTTTTGCTGGTGATGGAGATGGAACCCAATACTTCGTGCGTACCCAGCAAATGCTCTGCCACTGAGCCATGCCTTCAGCCCCTCACTGGTGAATTCTAGACAAATGCTCTGCAATGGGGCCACACCCCACCCCAGTTCCTCTTTAATTAAAAAAAAATAAGATTAAAAATATTATGTGGTGTGTGTGTGTGTGTGTGTGTGTGTGTTAAGTATGGGGGCTTGCACATGTCACAGTGCATGCGTAGCAGTCAGAGGGACAACCTTTGGGAACTGGTTCTCTCCTTCCCCCATGGGTCTCAGGGATCAAATTCAGATCATCAGGCGATCTCTCCCAGCCCCATTCTATACTTGCCCCGTCAGACTCCATCCTGCACTTTAAGTGGAGAGATCATTTCAAAACACAGTTGGTATCATTCCCTTCCAGCTTCCTGGGGCTGTTGAAATAGGATTCAACTCTTCTTCTGACAGTGGCAGACAGGATCTGCAGAGGTCTGGCCTGCTGCCCCCAGCCCGTGTTCTGAGTTCCCTGCCCTGGCCTTGCTTCCTTTCCATGCCCTCCTGACGGCACCCCTGCCTTCCTCCTGACCCCAGACCTTCCCAAGACTCACGCCTCCCTGATGTCCAGGGTTCCACGGAATGCAGCATCTATCCACTCCCTAGGTGCAGCCATGCTGTCGGATCTTACTTCCCTAGACATGTTTGCAGGACACTTTGGAATGAAGACACATCTTTTAAAGACACAGTGACACAGGGAACCATACCACACACATCTTGGTCCTTCCCTAACAGATGTAGGTGCCCCCTCCATCCTGACACTCTCCAGCTGAGGGGATGGCGGTAATGTGATGGACCACTCCACTCTGAGGCACAGTGAAGATACTTTCAGTCTTTGGTGAGGCCCAGTTAATGTTGCTACTACAGGGAGATTGAAATCTGATAAGAGAAATGGGAGAGGGGAGAAGGGGGGAGAGGAGAGGAGAGGAGAAGAGAGAGAGAGAGAGAGAGAGAGAGAGAGAGAGAGAGAGAGAGAAAGAATGGAGGAGGGGGACCAGAAGAGGGCGAGAGTGGAATTCAGAGGGCTCCACTTGCCTGGCATGCTTCTAGACCTTGGACATCAGTGGATGAGGCAGAGCTGGAGGCCAGTGAGATGGTTCAGCAGGCAAAGGTGCTTGTCACCAAGTCTGGCCATCTGGTCTTGACCTCTGGGACCTACAGGGGACAGAACCGATTCCTGCAAGCTGTTCTTTGTCCTGCACATATGTCTTGCAGGGGCCACACACACACACACACACACAGACACACACAGACACACACACAGACACACACACACACACACACACACACACACACACACACACACAGGTAGAGCCATGATCCCATTTTCTCAGTAAAGAACTCAAGAGCAAATGCAGTATCCAAATAGAAGATGGATTTGAGGAGGGACTTAAGGCAGGGCCAGCGCACTGTGAGGCACCCGGTGAGCAGCCCATGAAGACGGCAGGTCCGAAGGATGCCCTTGAGATGAGCGCGGGACCATAAACCTGGCAACTGAATAACGGGCGCTTCCTCATTCTGGAGGGTGGGATGTCAAGGTTAAGGGCTCAGCAGGTCAGTTTCTCATGAGGCCTCTCTCCTTGGTTTGCAGGTGACCCCCTGCTCACTGTGACCCCGTGGTTCTGTGCACGTGTGTTCTTCTTAGAAGGACACTAACCCTACTGGGTTAGGGCCCCATCTTTATGACCTCATCTAGTCTTAACTGCTCGGTTTTTTTCATTCATTTCTTCCTCCTCCCTGCCTCCCTTCCTCTCTTCCTTCCCTTCTTGACAGGGTCTTTGTGTCTCCCAAGTTGGCCCTGAACTTTCTGTGTAGCCAAGGATGACCTTGAACTCCTGATCCCCATCTCTAATTCCTCAGCACTGGCATATTTGGGACTGAACCCAGGGCTGTGTTAGCACCGGGCCAGCGCTCTACCCACTGAGCTACATTCCTGCTCCTGTAACCAGATCTCTCCAAGACCCAGGGCCCCATTATACTTTTGCATTCTAAGATATGGGGGAGTAAAGACTTCAACATATGGATTTTGGGGGTGGGGAGAATTCATTCCAAGCCTGGGAAGGGGGAGACTTTGAGGGACAGGGATGCACCTTGAGTGTCTCATCTGAGTTCAATTCCTACCCTCTTCATACAGGAACAGTCCTGTGACTGGCTCTCAGACCTTTGTGTGTCCTGAGTCAGGGGTCCAGGGCGGAAGGAAGTCCTTGGTCTTCTTCACGGACGCGTGTCTATCTTCACTCGAGTGCTGACCTGCCTCCCCACAGGAGGGACTTTGCCCCCTATCTAGAAGCAAAAGCACTTCTTGACAAAGGAAAAAAGGAAGGACCCCAGTAGCCCCCTCTGGATTCACCAGCAGCCAACTGGAGTATTCCCATCCAGCTCTCTGGCTCCTTAAAACAACCCTGGTAGAAGTTACTTGTGACGGCAAAGACCTTGGGACTCAGAGAGGTTAAGCTGTGTGATAAAGGTCACACAGCTCCTCAAGGGATACACACACAGTACAGGCAGCATTAGAATGGTTTCTCTAATTTGATAAATGACTGTGATGCCACCATTGGTCATTTTAACCCTTCAGTATCATTTAGTACACTCGAGTCTCAGCAGTTACCACCTCTGCCCACTTCTAGGGCCCTTTGGGACCCCCCCCCCCCAAGCAAACATTAAAACAGCACCTCCATGTGTGCACTTGGGCCCCACGCCCCTCCCTTCCTCCAGTCCGGGCAACTGCCAGTCTGCTGCCCATCTCTGTGGACTTACCCCGTTCTGGTTGTTTTATATAAACTGGAATGCGTGGTCTTTTGCGACTAGCTTTCTTCCTGAGGCGTGACAGCTCTGAGGTTCACTCGTGTTTAGGCTATGAGTCGGAACATCATAAGATTGCATCACATTTGATTATCCGGGCAGATCACATCTGTCTTCTTTCGCCCAGTGATGCGCATTTGGTTTTTTTTTTCCCTGCCCTTTGGTGTTTGGTTGTCAGTGTTCATGTGTCAAGTGTCAATGTCCGTGGACACTTTCTGTTGAAGATTTATTTCCCATTCTTTGGGGTACATATCTAGGTAATAGGACTGTTGGGTTGTCTAAAACTCTGGTTTTACGCGGTCGAAGCGTGACCGAAGTGCTTTCCGTAGCGGCCAAGCACCAGCTGGTGGCTTCCCGTTCTCCATGTCCTCATCAGCACGTGGTACTTGAGCACCTCGTGTTTGAGCATGGCCACCCAGGAAGTGGGGTGTAACTTGTTGTCGTTTTGGTTCGTGTCTCCTGTTTCTCCGTGCGCGCTTGTTGGGTCTTCATATGTCTTGCTGAGGGAAAATGTCTTTTTCAAGCCCCTTTCTCACTCATAACTCATTTTTATCTTTTTAAATTATTGTCTAAAAACCATATTTTCTAAGCAATAACTTTCATGTAGAAATGAAAACTCATCCATCCACCCATCTATCTACCCATCCATCCATCCATCCATCTACCCACCCATCCACCCATCTATCTACCCATCCATCCATCCACCCATCCACCCATCTATCCACCCACCCACCCATCTATCCATCCATCCATCCATCCATCCATCCATCCCCCATCCATCTATCCATCCATCTACCCATCCATCCACCCATCTATCCATCCATCCATCCATCCATCCACCCATCTGTCTATCCATCCATCCATCCATCCATCCATCCATCCATCCACTTACTCATCTGCCCACCCATTCTCCTCCTTCCCTTTCCCTTTTTCTGTTATTCTTTCATCTCATCTCTTTTTCTCCTATCTTCCTTCTTTTCTCATCTCCCCTCCTCTTCTGTTTTTTTATCCCTCATCTTTCCCCTTCCATCCTTCTTTTCATTCTTCCTTTGTTACATCTCCCTTCCTTCTCCCTTCATCACCCCCACTGTCTGACAGTTATTTGCACAGCCCTCTCTGCTCTCGTGACTTTGGATTGGTAACCGCATCACTTCTGACATCTCTGAGCTGCTGGTTTGGATGTGGTACCCTCCAGTCTTGCTCTGATTTACACGACCTCATTGTCAGTGCCTCAGGATCCGCTAGGTGTCTGTGGGGGATGATCATAGCTTTATGCTTAGGGATTTGCCCGTGTCTCCTTCCCCTGCCAAGGCTGGTGGTGGGTGTTCTGGGTATTTCAGGTAAAGCCCAGCCTGGCTTCAGTTCTCAGTTTCTTTCTTGGCTTTCTGCATGGCTGTGTGGCCGTCAGACATAACCAGGGTACAGCCATGCTCATGACAGGAAACAGCACGCAGGCTTGCCTGGGCCAAGCATGCTACCTCATAGATCCTCATGGTCTTGCATGGCCTTCTGGGAAGGGGACCAGTGTTCTTTCCATTGTCCATGTGGGAAAATGAAGCACAAAGAGTCTATCTCATCCGTAATGACTCCAGTCCCGTCTCTCTGTCCCCAACAGCTGAGTGCTGGCCTTGGTTTATACACCTCTTTAAATCCCCACTGCAGGCCGGTTTGGGGCAAAAGAGACTCACTGGCTTCCTCATTTTTTCCAGCCCCGGGAAAGGAACAAGTTACTAGCCGTGAGCTGCTCTAACGGCGAGCACCTATCTGAGCCTTGAAGCAGGCCCCTGAGGGATAATAAGTAGGACTGGCTGCTGCCACAGGGGTACTGAGAGAGGTGACTGGACAGGCAGACATGTGTAGCCTCCTGCAGAGCATGCCTATTTTTTTTTTTTTAAAGTGGTACCCAAAGGAGGCCTAGAGACCTCCAGGACTGGCAGTTTGCAAGCAGGTTCTGCAGCAGCCACCAGAGGGCGCTCGGCTCCGTCCTGGGCAGATGGGAGTTTGGGGAAGAGGTGGGTGGGAAGGAGTTGAGAGATGTAGTCTTACACCTAGCTCTCTTAGACCAGCTCCTTGGAGAAGGGAGACAGTTCTAAACCAGCCTGTGAGGTGTGTTTTGCGCCACGAGTGCCAAGCCGGGGGCTGAGAGATGCAGCCGCGCCATCTGCCTGGTTCTTGTCCTCGGGGAGCCAGCAGTTAGGATCGGAAGGCAGAGAATTAGAATATAGTGTGACACCCCCCCCCCCCCCCCCCCCCCCCCCCCGGCCATAGCCTTCATTCAGAACGCCCACTTAAGCAGCACCTACTGTGTGCCAGGCAGCTCACTTACACAGTACCTACCTACTGTGTGCCTGGTGCCAAGCCAGTTGCCAAGGATGGAACAAGGAGAAATCTAGAGTCACCGCCTTCAAGATTCGTGTTCTGCCAGGAAGATTACAAATGTTGGGGAAAATATGACCATACAGATATGAAACAAACCAACAAACAAGAAACTGCTAGCTCAGGCTAGCAGGGGAAGAGGGTTATCTGAGAGGGCTTCCTGGAGGAAGAACACCTGTTCCTGCTGGGAGGAACTGGGGTTACCCGAAAGGTTCCAGAAGGAGACACGCCAGAACTGAGTTATCGAGACAGAGATCAAAGTGGTGGCACAGAGGTGGGAACTCTGGGCCATGGATACAGGAGGGTCAAAGGTGAGGAGGTGACTGGACTAGAGTAGATATGGAGGATGGCTAGTGGGAGCCATGGTCGGGATCTGGGAGTTCTTCAGAGAATAATGGGGGATACTAGGATGGAGAGAGTGAGATTGTCTCAGAGAGCTAGAAGATGTTGCAGATATGATCACTTTCGAACTGGACCATGGAGTATGTGTAGGAGTTCGTCGAGCAGGGAAAGCAGCAAGACAACACAAAGGGCAGTCCCTCGGGGTGACTGGCCTCAGGGTGGTGACACCCTGAGATCCGGCGAGACACGGACAGTTGGACACAGTTGAGATGAGGCCTCTGGGCTGATCTGCTAGGTTCTTCCGTCTCCTTCACTCCAGTGTCGTCCTCAGGGGAAAGAGGATGTCCTTCCTAGGATGACTTTAATGCTTTAATGAGACGATGCCCCGACGTCCTTGATTCTGTCTCTGGGATGCAGCCTGCGCTTAATTCAGAGTAGCGGTGATGGCTGACACCTCCACCGATGCTGTTAATACTCTCAAGCCTCCTGTTTGGTCAAGTGCAAGGTTTTAGACACTTGGTTTTGTGTTTATGCCTCGAGAGACACCCTGGCCCAACTCCCATCCGAGCTCAATCAGCACCTGGCTGGAGCCCCCGCTCTTTAGCGCTTCCTCCTCATCTCCGTCCCAGTGTGAAGACTGTCACTGGAAATTGACTAGCTTTACCTCCCAGGGATCTGCTTACAAGGAGTAGGTCCAGAAAAAAA
>CABHPP010109876.1:36527-47764 GCA_902168425.1 Peromyscus attwateri | reverse complement strand
GGCGCCCTTTTCTTCGAGCGCGCCTTCGACCAGGGCGCAGACGCGATCTACGAGAACCTCAACGAGGGGGTGAGGGCCTGGGCCGTCCTGACCTTGGGCCCGCCTGAGGGGTGACTGGGAGGGAGGGAAGGAGGAAGGAGGACGAAACTCAAGTCTTCCCTTACCAGGACCCCGCTGAACTATGTCCCTTGTCTTGAGACTGTACCTTCAGTTCGCTTGACCTGGTGTGAGTCCTGAATCTCACATTGACCCCCCATTGCAGGGGTTGGGAGTATCGGTATGTCCTACCACACATTTCCACATGTTCATTTGCAAAAGCCAACGCCTGAGACTTCAACGGTCCAAACTACCCCATAATTCGTGGCAAGTGGGTTAGAACTCCGACTACTGCCTCCCTTGCTGGTTTCAAGGGCAGCAGGCCAGCCATTAAAGTACGTCTCCGTAGACAATGTGGCTGACCTTATAAGATTGATGTTTCAATTCCCAAGGCCTCCCCACGCAGGAAGCTTTGTTCTGTTGGTTAAAAGTGGCATAAAGTAGGAAATGGCGAGTCCTTTTTTAACTTAACCGTTTCAGGTTCTGTGCATGTTTTATGTTACGAGATTGTGGCTGTACTGGGAAAGGCCTGGTACAGATGGCCGGCCTGTTCCTCAACTGGTTTTCTTTTATATTTGTTTGTTTGTTTTTGTTTTTCGAGACAGGGTTTCTCTGTGTAGCCCTGGCTGTCCTGGAACTCTATAGACCGGGCTGGCCTCGAACTCAGAGATCTGCCTGCCTCTGCCTCCCAAGTGCTGGGATTAAAGGCATGCACCACTACCACCCGGCCTAACTGTACACTTTTAATCAGAGTTTGACACCGATTTCTCAATATTCTTTGTTTTGGACAACGAAAGTAGTTGTAAAGTGTGAGGGCAAAGGTTATAAATAACTGTTGTTGTGTTTTAAATACAGAAGCTGTGGAAACACATAAAGCACAAGTATGAGAACAAGGAGTAACTCCTGACAGCCAGAAGGAACGGTTCCGCCCATCAGCTGTTTGTCTGGAGCTGGGCCTCAGCCTGAGGATGAGTTTGAAGTTACTCTTCATGGACCATCTGTGTATTGGCAAGCAGTGCCACCACCCTACAAACAGACTCTAGCTTCTGCTGTGTTTGAAGTGTATTTGACGACAGTTAGCAGCAAATAAATGTAAATTGTTCATGAGACCTACTTTTGCACTTTATTTTATTTTTTAAGATTTATTTATTTAATGTACTTTGGGGTTTTGCCTGCATGCATGTGTGAGGATGGGTGCTGGGATTTGAACCCAGGTCCTTTGGAAGAGCAGCCAGTGCTCTAAACAGCTTGAGCCATCTCTCCAGCCCCGCTTTTGCACTTATTAACTTCCTAAGTTGAGACCATGTTCAAGCCTCATGCAAACATCTGAAGACACCACCATTAACTTCCAAAGAATTTTGGTTTCAACACATAAGCCTGATAGACGTTACCTTTAAACCATTAGTTACGGTCTCTTGGTTTTATTTAATATGAATGGGTGTTGTGGTGCCCAAGGACGCATTGGATCCCTGCAACTGGAGTTACAAATGGTTGTGAGCTGCGTGTGGGTGCTGGGAATTGAACCCAGATCTGGGAGAGCAGCCAGTGCTCTAAATTGTTGAGGATCTCTTCAGCCCCCTCCAGTTTTAAATCACAGAGTGATTATTCTCTTGGCCGTTGGGAAGCACTGTGATCTTGGCTAGGAAAAAACCTTGCTCTGGGAGTCTTGTCCCAATCCCTTTCTCAGGCTGAAGTCTGTCTTTTGCCTTTTAACTCCATGAGTGATTATCAGTGATCTCCATGTCTCTCTGGGCCACAGCCTTCTGCCAGGGTTCCTGCCAGGGTCAGTTTATTGAAAGTATTGGTGAATTTAAATCGTAAACCTAACAGTTCTTAACTGTATGTACCAAGGAAAACACCCAGCCTTGCTGAACTTGAGATTCCTTACCTGTAAGGTTAAATAGAGATAACCTACTTGCACAGAGGGCTTTGTGCATGTTAAAAACTGCATTTAGCCAGGCGGTGGTGGCGCATGCCTTTAATCCCAGCACTCAGGAGGCAGAGGCAGGCAGATCTCTGTGAGTTCGAGGCCAGCCTGGTCTACAGAGCAAGATCCAGGAAAGGCGCAAAGCTACGAATAGAAACCCTGTCTCAAAAAAAAAACAAAACAAAACAAACAAATAAAAACTGCATTTAGGAGGCTGGAGAAAAGGCACAGTGACTAAGAGCACTTGTGTTCCTGCAGAGGACTGGGGTTTGAAACCAAGCACCCATCTTGGGTGGGTCACAACTGCCTGGAACTCCAGCTATAACTGGACCGGTCTACTCTGGTGACCAGCCTAGCAAATAACCTGTCATCATAGAACCTTTGTCCAGTGACTGATGGAGGCAGATACAGAGATCCCCGGCCAGGCACCAGGCTGAGCTCCGGGTATCCAATTGATGAGACAGAGGAGAGATACTGCAGGCGAGGGACATCGAGATCATGATGGGAAGATGTGCAGAGATGACGGACCACACTAATGGAAACCCATGAACTGTACACTGGTGGCTGTGGAGCCCCCATGGGACTGGACTAGGCCCTCTGGACACGGAAGACGGTTGTTTGGCTCGAACTGTTTGGGGGGCACCCAGGCAGGGGGATCAGGATCTGTCCCTGGTGCATGGGCAGGCTTCTGGAATCCGGTGCCTGTGGTGTGACACCTTGCACAGCCTTGGTGCAGTGGGAAGGGGCTTGGACCTGCCTAGGCTCAGTGTGCTGGGCTCTGCTGACTCCCCATGGGAGACCTCGATTTGGGGGATGTGGGGATGCGGGGTGGCTTGGGAAAGAGGGCTGGGAAGTGGGAGGAGAGAGGAGGGGGGGTCTGTGGATAGCATGAGGAGTGAGTAGAAAATTTCTTAAAAAAAAAAAAAAAAGAGGATCACACACTGCTTTGGCCCCCATGGGCACTGTTCATTCTCAGACACAGACACACATGCACACACAAATAAATCTTCCTTTAAATCGCAGATCTTGTCACAGGGAGGCCACTGCAGGCACAAAGACATGGATGATGAGGACCCAGAAAAGGGCACTATGCCTCTGTTGCCTTCAGGCTGTGGCAAGCCACATCATGATGTGGAGCATAGCGGCTCACCCCAAATAGCCAATGAGCAGGCTCAGTGGGGGTGGGATGAAGCAACCTGAACATTCTGGAAGGCTGGAGCAGTAGGAATGTAAGGAAGAGGGATTTTAAAAAAAAAGTATTTGGGTGGTCCCTGCTTGGAGGCCATATTGGTAGAAAGTTACATGTGGTTCTTGAACTCTTAAGGGGAGACACCAGATACCATGATGTGATTACATGCTGGGTCAAGAGCTCCGGGGAACAGTACAAGGAGAGGAAACAGCCACAGGGAAGTTGGAGACCTCCAAGTAGCTGAGACCTGGAGGTGATAGAATTGAGCCATTTGGGTTGGGCCTTGGAAACAAAGCTGAGGAAGCGGACTGCAAGGCCCTCAACTTGTTATGTTTGAGGAACAAGGAGATCAACTTCAGAATGTTAGTGCTACCCTTAGAAGTAAGCACTCCTGAAAAACACTGGATGCCACAGCGCAGCGAGAGCTGATCACCCTGGAAACAGGACCGCCTGCCAGGGACAGCAGCAGGAAGCGTTGTAGCAGTGTAGAAGAGCTGGCTTTTGTAGCTGGGGAGATTCCCAGCCTGGGAAGGTAAAACACTCACCTACCTGCAGTCAGTCCCCTAGAACCTGCTGTGAGTTAGCCGGATAGACAATCCAGAATCTTCTCTGGTGGATGATTCAGATCAGGAAAGCCATGCAGATGTGAGAGAGACCTAGGAATCACCTGGTTTGTCTACTTGTGGTGTATCCTTATAAAGTCAGGGCCTCTCTGACTTTATATTACATTCTCTCAACTGCATTGTCAATGCATGAATTAATGAAGCAGAGGTGGATTAGACTTTCAGGAATAATTTCTTCAAAGTGGAAGTTGAGGCAGGAAGATACTGTGGGATGTCTTTCTGTACACTGTGAATATATGTGTTGCTCCCATTGACGAATAAAGAAGATTTGGCCTATGGCAAAGCAGCTTAGAGGCAGGCAGAAAATTCAAGCGGAGATAGAGAGAAGAAGGGCAAAGTTGGAGACGATGCCAGCCGCTGTCCAAGGAGCAACATGTATTGGGACACAGGTAAAGCCACAGAACACGTGGCGATACATAGATGAATAATAATGGGCTGAGTTAAGTTATGTGAGCTAGCTAGCAAGAAGCCTGCCATAGGCCATACAGTTTGCAATTAACATTAAGCCTCTGAATAATTATTTTATAAGCGGCTATGGAACCCCGGATGGAAAAAATTCGTCCAGACCATGGGGCCGGCAGGACTAGAGAAACTTCTGGCCACAGGAGGATTACAAGTTTGAGGCCACCCTGAAATTACAGGTGTTTGCCACTACACCTGGATATTTGTTCTTATAAAACATGATGTAATCCAGGCTACCGTCCAATTCATAGTGGTAGTTCTGAATTATCTCCTGAGTGCTCACATAATAGGCATGCATCACTGTGCCCAGTGGAAATCTAATTTCTTGCCTACTGGGCTGACAAGGGTGAAAAAAGATGAGCAACTTTGAGGCAGGCAAACTGAATAGCTTTGAAACCTGGTACTCCACTTGGCTTGGGCTATATACATACCCATCTCCAAATAATGCTCCTAGCAATATGTTGCCATGCTGGGACCCCTAACTTCATTAAGATGTACATATAATTATTTCTAGTTATTAAACTGGAAAAAAGTTACTCCCCTTAGACACCCCTTGATGATGCCCAATTTCTTTCTTTTTTTTTTTTTTTGTTTTGTTTTGTTTTGTTTTTCGAGACAGGGTTTCTCTGTGTAGCTTTGCGCCTTTCCTGGAACTCACTTGGTAGCCCAGGCTGGCCTCGAACTCACAGAGATCCCCCTGGCTCTGCCTCCCGAGTGCTGGGATTAAAGGCATGCGCCACCACCGCCCGGCTGATGCCCAATTTCTATCGAACATACTGGAATACACTCTAAAACTAAGGGAAATGGGTTGGGGAATATTATTTTAAAAAGTGTGTTGCATTTTTTTCCTACTGCTTTTGTTAACAATTCAAAGATGTGTTTGATTAAAAATTAACCTGTGAGCAGGAGGCTGGGTCAGCAAGTAGTTGATAGGAAGTGGTAAGGAGGAACCACGTGTAGCAAGGGTTTTTTACGTGAGGGCTGAGAGAAGGACGCTGGGTTTCCTGGAAGATGCCAGCAAAGGGAGAAGGTTAGCTACTTGCTATTTATACAGCCTCTCTGAGAGAGCAGAATTCCACATAAACCATTGAGCTGTGAGTTCTTTAGATTCAGATAAATTCTCCCTTAGTAGCTTTGAAAGAGTCAGTGCCTAAGGGAACAGAATCCCCTCAGGCTGCAGCCCTTGTGGCCAAACCACTGCTGGTAGCAGTGGAGTTGCAATCTCTGACTAGGATAGCCATTACTTAAAGGGCAGCCACTGTAGCTAATAAAAAACAGATGACAACAGAAATGGGTTGATCTGGCCTAATACTTTGGAGTATGTGTACGGTAAGGCAAACTGTGGCCTCTATTTAACACATGAGATATTCCTCACATGGGACACCGAAATACAAGTGCAGTAGGCACACTGTATTCTGTAAGTGAATGTTTAGAGAGAATCCCCTATCTAATGCCTATGCACAATTGGATGTACTCTGATTAAAATCAGACACATAATAGAAAACTGTTACAGAATCTATCATCAAAACAGGGAACCACCCTCAATACACTCCTTAGCAACCGGACTCCTCCTTCTCTGTAACCCACATAAGGAAGCTTCAAATAGTAATCTGGGCCCTTAAGCACCCTTGTTCATGTGGCCTCTGTCATCCTGCAGCTCCCTCCATGTACTATGGCCTTGCTTTTGCATCAAGTCCCCTTGTTACTTTGCAACCTCTGTGAGCCTTTATTTCAATGTTTGAATAAGAGAATGCAGCCCCTGGGTAATAGCCACCAGAAATCTCTTTCTCTGTCTTACACACACACACACACACACACACACACACACACACACACACCACTGGAACAATGTTTGGGATTAAAAGAAGAAAAAGTAGACCCCTCGGTGACTGACTATACTCACCATGCTTCTCACCATGCTTTCCTTTCATTTGCTTGCTTCCCTTCGCTGCTGAGGCCTAGTATCTGCTAGCAAGGGCTCCACCACTGAGTGGCATCCCTGGTCCATAGGAAGTGGCTAAAGAAGTAGATTCAGGGATGCGGGTGTAGTCTGCCTTAGAATTCCTGCCCAGCTATGTTCCATTCTTAGCACTGAAAAAAAAGTCACACTGGAGAAATCAGTGTAGACCTATGTAGACATTACAAGGATCTGGTGTGTTCTAGTTAGTTTCCTGTTGCTGTGTTAGAACATTCTTGGAATCTGGAGAGATGGCTCAGCTGTTAAGAGGTCTGGCTGCTCTTTCAGAGGTCCCTGGTTCGATTTCCATCACCTATGTGGTGAATCTATGTAACTCCAGTCCCGGAAGATCTGATGCCCTCTTCCGGCCTCTGTGGGCACTGTACACACGTGGTGCACAGACACACATGCAGGGATACACCAATACACATAAAATAAATACATGTATTTTTAATTAAATAAGAAAAAATTAAATATGCCAGGCGGTGGTGGCACATGCTTTTAATCCTAGCATTTGGGAGGCAGAGGCAGGTGGATCTTAGTGAGTTCTAGGCCAGCCTGGTCTACAAAGAAAGTTCCAGGACAACCAAGACTGTTACACACAGAAACCCTGTCTCAAAAAAAAAAAAAAAAATTCAACACTGCCCGAAAGCAGCTTGGAGAGGAACTGCTCGATTTGTCTATTTGGCTTATACTTCCAAGTCACAGTCCATGTCTGTGAGGTCAGGGCAGGAGCTCAAGAAGACACCATGGAAGAACACAGCTTACTGGCTAGCTCAGGCTCAGCTCACTTTCTTTTTCTTGAAACAAGGTCTTTCTATATAGCCCTGGCTGGCCTGGAGCTTGCTATGTAGAGCAGGCTAGCCTTCAATTCACAGAAATCCACCTACCTCTACCTCCTGGTGCTGGGATTAAAGGCATGTGCCTCCACACCTGTGGTAGATGGATGCAAGCAACTTTCGGGAATCTTGCAAGAGTAGACTGAGACAGCTGACAGCCTGGACAGTCACCTAATGTTTCTCAGCATAGTTGGTGCATTCAAATTGGCTACAGGCCTAGAGTATCTGACAGACCATTTTCAGAAGCAGGAATTCTGAAAGACCATCTTACCCTGTCTTGGCAGAGTACAGTGGTCGCTTTCCTTGTGTCCCGCTTGTCCAGAAAGGACAGCATTGCATTCGTACTGTCAGCAGTCGAGGCAAGGGCACTTCTTCACCCAGTAGGCCATTTTATGCCAAGGAGACAAACTTCCAAATGGAAATGTCTTAGAAGCCCAACATTCTCTCGAGATCAAATTGGTGCTGCCAGGAGCAATTGTGTCTCACGTCAACAGAATTCTAAGTTATTTAAATGCCATATTCTCTAGGTCTATGAAGTGTTTGAAGATTACCTGTCCATCTGACCTATGTATCTGTAAATCTGGATAACCTAACTAACGTAACTATAGAGATGACAAGCATAGGTGACTATAAATCTATAAGTCTTATCTACCGAAATAAACTAAGGACTAAGGCTTCATGTAAACAAGGTAAACAGTCTATAAGCAAATGTATGGTAAAGAACGATGGCTTCAAAATTGTGACAATACACAAGATATTTATAACAGAGGTGGGAATATATAGTGCGATATGCAATATGACAATAATCTTAAATATATATCAATATACTGAATATCCTAAACAGAAGTAGAGCATACATAAAGTATGACAGATATAAATGTACATTTGTATCAATATACAATATTTCAAATAAGAGTAGAAATATATGTACATTATAACAAATATAGTTCTGTATTTGTATCAATATACAAATTATCTTAAACAGGAATATAAAAATAGTTTACATTTGTATCAACATATAAGAATCCATAACAGTACAAATTACAGTGCAAATTATCTAAGGCTGCTATTTTACTAAATTTGTTTACTAGTGTATACAATAATCTACCATAATATCTTATACCTATCCATTTCATTTCTTCTTTTCCCCTTTTTTTTTTTGAATACTGAGTCTGATATTTTCTTCCACCCCCAACCCTATAACCATCATCCATAACCCTGAGAATTATGAAACCTAAGGGAGAAGGGGCGTCGTTTTCTAGAATTGCTTCCTGCTGTTTAGGGGTTGATGTTATCTCTGTTAGGTACTGTGAGAAAGCTCAGATAGTTAAATCTCAGTTAGACTAACTGTAGGTTCTGCAGCAAGTCTCAGAGTAATGGGTAAGATTGTCTGAGATTCTGGCAAGAAGTGTAGTATGATGATGATTACCATGGCATCGTTCTGGATTGGGTAGAGTTGTTGTTGTTGGGGCCCCATCTTCCTTCTGGAGACTTCTGAGATTGCTATTGGAAAAACTTATTTGTTATCAAGATGGAAGGTTTGGATTTAAAGAGGACATAGCATGTAAGAAAAGATTCCGAGAAATCAAGAGTAAGCATGGAGAGAATTAGAATCTTGAAGACAAGAGCCCCCTGGTGTGGGACAGAAGGAAACCAATAAAATGGGACCATTGTCTTCAAGATTCTGGGCAGGGTAGCTCTGTATAGCCCATCTTCCTCGGCAACCAGATGAAATCTGCCCCCCAGGAATCTTCAGAGCATTTTAGGCCTGCACACCGAGTGCGTCTTGAATTCACTACTGGAAGACAGCCATATTGATGCTCCCTACTCACTGCCTGGGTCCAGGAGGATTCAGGAAATGAACTGCATGCTGGGAGCTTGGTGCAGGACATTCATTAAGCAGCATCCTTGGGATGGGAGCCCAGCCATGGAGGGGAAGAAGTACAGACAGAAAGACAAGCCAGGCCAAAATGTAGATGAAGAGCTGGGCTGGGGGTTGGGGTTGTGGGGGATAGGGCGGAGGGCACAGGCTTTTGATCTTAGCTACTTCCGGGAGTTAAGGCAAAGATCTCAGATGAGAGGCCAGCCTGACATATAAGTAAGTTCAAGGCTGGCCTGGGCAATTTAGCAAGATCATCTCAAGGATAAAAAGTAGGAGCCCTGGGCCAGGTGGTGTTGGCACATGACTTTAATTCCAGCACTCAGGAAGCAGAGGCAGGCAGATCTTTATGAGTTCCAGGCCAGCCAGGGCTACACAGAGGAACTCTGTCTATAAATAAATAAATAAATAAATAAATAAATAAATAAATAAATAAATAAATAAAGGTTGGAGAGATTGCTCAGTGGTTAAGAACTGCTCTTGCAGAGGACCTGAGTTTGATTCCCAGCACCCACACCAGGAGGCTCACAGCTACCTGTAACTCCAGCTCCAGAGAACCCAACACTCTCCTTTGACTTCCTGTGACACCTGCACTCACATGCACATACACCTTCAATATATGCATAATTTAAAAAAATAAAAATAAGTCTAAAAAAAAGCTTAGGGGCTGGAGAAACAGCTCAGTGAGTAAGAACACTTGCACTTACAGAGGACCTGGGTTCAATTCCCAACATACATATGGAGGGTCATGTTGTGCAGTGGTGGCACACACCTTTAGTCCCAGCACTCAGGAGGCAGAGGCCAGAGGATCTCTGTGAGTTTGAAGCCAGCCTGGTCCAGGACAGCCAGGGCTACACAGAGAAACCCTGTCTTGAAAACCAAAACAACACATGGAGGAGGGTCATAGCCACGTGTAACTCCAGTTCCAGGAGATCCTATGTCTTCATCTGACTTCGATGGACACCAAGCGTGCATGTGGTGCACATACCCAGAGGCAGGCAAACTAGTCACACATAAAATGAATAAATAAAGAAGGTTTTTACAAAGGCAAGACCAAGGATATAGCACTTGCTTAGGAAATTTTAAAGGAAAATAATTTGGGGGGTCAAGGTGGTAGGGTTTCCACATATAGTCAGGCTGACCTAAAAATCATGGTAATCCTCCTGTCTCAGCCTCCTGAATGCTTAGGCACAATTGGCAAAAATAAATAAATAAATAAATTATTAATTAATTAAAATAATAAAATAAAATAAAAATGTGACCCCACGATTTTATTCTTGAAGCTGTATCCTGAGAAACTTATCATGAATGCAGGCAGACACTTAGGCAGGAGGCTCTTCATCATCTCTTAAGAGGATATTATTAGAAATAGCCCAAGTGTACACTGTAGGGGGCAGCCAGACTGGAGCAGCCTGTGGTGGGGTGTGAGTGGCCACTGAACACGAAGTGAGAAGGAAAAGTGTTCACAGACAGCAGAATACTCAGCCTTAACAGTGTGTTCAGCGTGATCCTATTTTTGCTGAAAACCAAGGAAGGCATATATTTCTCTTTTGAAACCTAAAAACTGCTCCAAGAAGTCCAGAGCCAACAGCAATTCTTTCCACATGGGGGATTATCGTTTTGTTCTTTGCCGAGTTGTGGGAACCATACTGAGCATGTCATTGCCTTTGTAGTAAGAGCGGAAAACCATGTAAGTTATTTAAAAGGAATAGAGTCCATCCCTGGCACACAGCCAGCCCTTCCCCAAACAAGGAACGGGGGTTGCCCTCCAAATGAGCTTCAAGTCTTCTGAGGACGGGCAGAAATCAATGCATTGTAAATGTCTGAGCGATGGGCAAAGTCGGGGTGGAATACAAATTCCTTGGGTGAGTCAAAGCCGAAGGAAGCTGCTTGAGTGACAGCAGAGGATGAACATGCCGTATGGGGTGAGCTACTAGTACACACACACACACACACACACACACACACACATGAACGCACGCATGCACGCGCACACGTACACACATGCACACACACACTCACACAATTGCTGGCTTCTTTGGGCTCACCATGGCCAGGCTTGGTCAGCTGCTGGAAATCTGCATTTGGAGAGATCCACTGCTCTCTACTTCACTGTAAGTGGAAAATGAAGCTCAGAGAGGTGGTCTTGCCAGGGTGACATGGGCAGTAAGAGTGACAGGCAGGACAGTTGGCTGCAGAGGAGAAGTTCATTTCTCTCTCTTTCTTTCTTTCTTTCTTTCTTTCTTTCTTTCTTTCTTTCTTTCT
>CABHPP010109876.1:20573-36517 GCA_902168425.1 Peromyscus attwateri | reverse complement strand
TTTCTTTCTTTCTTTCTTTCTTTCTTTCTTTCTTTCTTTCTTTCTTTGAGACAGGGTTTCTCTGTGTAGCCCTGGCTGTCCTAGAACTCACTAACTCATTCTGTAAACCAGGCTGGTCTCAAACTCACAGAGATCCACCTGCCTCTGCCTCCCGATTAAAGGCGTGCGCCACCACATCCAGCTTCATATCTACTATTTTAAGCCATGGAAAACTCATTTTTCTTTTCTCATCAGGGCCTTGGCCTGACACCTTTGAATTTATATAGAGACTGAATGCTAAGGGCAGATGCCAGCTGGCCTCAAGGACAGCGCAAGGACAGAGAGTAGACAATGCTGGCTAGGAGCCACTCAGTCGGTAGTCTGTGCTGACAGCTTCCCTGCGGCTTCCTGGCCTAGCTGTTTCCAAACTTTTTTGTTTTGTTTTTGAGACAGGACTTCTCTGTGTAGCCCTGGCTGTCCTGGAACTCACTCTGTAGACTGGCCTCGAACTCAGAGATCTGACTGCCTCTACCTCCACAGTGCTGGAATTAAAGGTGTGCGCCACCACCTCTGGGCTCTGTTCCCAAACTCTTGCAAAGAGCCTTCGAAGCCTGTCTGGCCCCTTCCTTTCCCAGGTCAACTCTCCTGCTCAAATACCTTCTAAGGCTCCCTGCTGCCTGCTCTACAGATCCAGGCTTCACACCTCTCTCTTGTGAACCTGTCAACTAGCATCCGTGCTGAGCTTCCCTCTGCTCTGCAGTCTGTGCCAGTCATAGGTTATGGAAACAAACAAACAAAAAAAGAATGGCTGAACTAAAATCCTGTCCCTCTAAACCAGAGCATTGGCTCAGCAGGTAAGTACGCTAGCCACACAAGCCTGTTGATTCAAACTCAATCCCCAGAACCCATGTAAAAAGCTGAATGTGGGGATTTGTGGAGACCCATAGAGGTTTCCTAGTGAGATCTGAGTTTGCTTTACCCAGCAGGGTGGCATAAGGATGATTGGACCATGGGCATGGTTACCAGGTGTTTGGAAGGGGCTGCACTTGGCTGTGTGGTGTGCTTTGATCTAGCAAAGGGGAGATCTTTTGTTCTGTTCCTTAGCATTGTTATAAAAAGCCCTTTTGACGAGACAGAAGCAGTCAGTGGATTTTGATCCAGGTCTTCCCGAAGCTATCCTGTGTTTCTTCTGTCTATTTCCTCTCTGCTATCTTCCTATCTAAAAGTTTCTTATTCCTCTCTCCTCATAGGAACCCTTGAAAAAGGTAGGAGCTAGCCTCCTACAGGGACTGGAGAGATGGCTCAGCCATTCAAAGACTGGCTGTTCTTCCAGAAGACTTAAGTTCAAGTCCCAGCACCCAGATGGCAGTTCGTAACTGTCCATCACTCCAGTCCCAGGGAATCCAATGTCCTTTTCTGGTCTCTTTGGGAACCAGGCAAGGATATGCTGTATAGACATACATACAGGCAAAACATTCACACACACAAAACTAAAAACAAACAAACAAACCAAAACAACAAATGGGAGTGAGGCGCATCCATACTATCAGCCCTCCTACAGTGAGATGGAAACTAGAGACCGGAGAGTGAGCTCAGCCAGCTAGCCTGGAGGACACCTCAAGGCAAACCAAAAAGAGACACGCCACCTCAGTAAGGTAGAAAGGACCAACTCTTAAAAGTTGGCCTCTGAGCTTCACATGCGCACGCACACACCCCCAACCCCACCCCACCCCACCCCCGCCCCCACAGTGTTCAAAAATAAAAGAATCCTAGCCCTTCCAGTCTCCATCTGGGATACCTGGAAGGCTGCTTCCTCTTTTGAGGCCTGTCTCCTCTCCTCTGGGAAATGGATGACAAGGATTGCAGTGCGGGGTGGTGGGGTGGTAGTGAGGTGGTGGTGGTGGTGGTGGTGGTGGTGGTGGTGGTGGTGGGGGTGGGGGGGGGGGGGGGGGGGGGGGGGGTGGGGGTGGGGGTGGTGGAGTGGTGGTGGTGGTGGTGGTGGTGGTGGTGGTGGTGGGGGTGGGGGTGGTGGTGGTAAGGAAGTTATGCCACAGTGTTTACTGTCTGCTTAGCCCAGGCCTACCAGGCTGATTTTGTTATAACTCAATAACAAAGAAATTAACAAGCGCAGGCTGGAGAGATGGCTCAGGTGTTAAAAGCACTAGTTGCTCTTGCAGAGGACTCAGGTTTGATTCCCAGCATCCAAGGTGGCTCACCTGTAATTCCAGTTCCAAGGGATCCAACATCCTCTTCTGGCCTCTGTGGGCACCAGGTATACATGGGGTGCACAGACACACATGTAGGCAAAACAGTTAGACATATAAAATGAATCTAAACAGATTTAAAAATTCAGATGGGGGCTCCTTCTTCAGTCTTCAGGGAGCGGCATAAATTAGCATATTGGATCCACTCGGTGCAGGCTGAGAGTTTTGAGGATGACCGTGCAGTTGAATCATCCAAGTGTCCCTTGCTTGCTGGTCCCTCTGAGGTCTGATCATGTTCTCCTAGTCTTTTCTTTTTTTTTTTCCGAGACAGGGTTTCTCTGTGTAGCTTTGCGCCTTTCCTGGAGCTCACTTGGTAGCCCAGGCTGGCCTCGAACTCACAGAGATCCGCCTGCCTCTGCCTCCCGAGTGCTGGGATTAAAGGCGTGCGCCACCAACGCCCGGCTCTGATCATGTTCTCTTGATGGCCCCCCGTGTCCCTGACAATCTCGCATCTCGAACACTCTTTAAACCCACAGCCTTGTGCACTCCCGGAGCAGCCTTTATCTCACCCCACACCTTACCCTGTGGAACTGAATCCTCTCCCCTTTCCTGTCCTTGATGTCTGCACAGATCTGTCTCTCTCTTGGGCAGGCCTCCAGCAGTGACAGCCACTACCAGCCTCGGGCGGCAATTCCATGCAATGTCTGATTGCCTAATGAAGCCTTTCCAACTGGGCCCTTGTAGGAGACCCCCCCACACACATTGATAGAGGCTGTGGTAAAGTGGAAATTATAAAAATGTATTCTGCCCAGCTTCCTAGCTTTCCCTTCCTCTGCCCCTTACAGAACAGAACAACTTGAATTATCAGTTGCATCAGCAGAAGTACCATGTTTAGAATCAAGAATCAAGGAGGTGATGACCCTCCCTGGTCCATGTTAAGCCAAACATACATGGAATACATTCTCCCCTCCCCCGCCAGCTCAAGTACCAAACTAGAGAGAAGCAACAGAGCTGGGGGGTTGAGGACGAGGACTTTGGAGGCTGTCTGACCTGTTTGAACTCTGCCGTGGCCGCTTTGCATCCTTAAGCAAAGAACTGAGCTGCTGCAGTGGCTGATGCTGTCGCTGCTTGAACTCGCTCTGTAGACCAGGCTGGCCTGGAACTCGGAGATCCACCAGCTTCTGCCTCTCAAGTGCTGGGATTAAAGGTTCGAGCCACTATTCCTGGCCTATTGCACCTGCTTCTACTTGGATGCTGGGGATCAGAACTCAGATCTTCATGCTTAGGCCGCAGACACATAGCTAGCTGCGCCACTTCCCCACCTCCTGGCTGCTGGCCTTCGGGCCAGTGCTCTGTTGACTCCCCATCCTCCTTTATGGATGGATTACAATAAAAAGAACAGGCATGAGCAGGCCTGAGAGTCTGGGTGAAAGAATGCTGAGCAAGGAGATGAGAATGTGAGATGGGAGGCAGGCCTGGAGTCTGTGCACAAACACTTTGAAGAATATGCTGGAGTTTACAGGAATCGGGGTTCAGCTTGGCTTTTGGGTGAAAACCACTTTGTTGTGGGAATTCACTCCGCCAATGACCTTGGGGTATCTGGCTTGATAGAGGCGTGATTTTCCCTGGGTATGTGACTGCTAAAAACTGAGGAGAGGGCACGTGTTTACTGTCTCTTGTGGTGGTCGGAGATTGCACTGCTGGTTCCATTCACCCCTGCGTGGGATGGAGGATCATGGCGGCTGTTTACTTTGTTCTGTATCCGTGAGTGCATTTTCTCCCCATTTTATATCTTAATAAATCCTTGATACCCTTCAACAGACTCTCGTGGCTTCGCTTCCACCATTTTTTTGGGGAGGGGTGTGAGTCATAATTACCTCCTTGGGGTGGCAGAACACTTAAGAGATATGTCACAGTGGTGGGCGGTGAGTGTCTTGCAACTGGAAAAACAGTTGGTGTCATAATGTCATTTTTGGAAAACTAGAACTCAGTGCCTGTCACCTTTGTCATTCAGACCACAGCATGTAAACTGACAGAAACCGTGTGTGGGAGAGCCCCACAGAAACTTGCAAATCCTCAGGACAATGTGTTAGGGGCGCAGGGGAAGACACGGGTTTAATAAGTCGATAATGCTAAGGGCCTGTTGACACTTGGGTAAAACCCTCTTATTAATTGGTGGTAGAGATTCTTCTGTGTGATATGAAGGCAAAATCTCATGGCTGTTTTCAGGACTCATCCCTCACTCACACCCCGTTCACACATAGGGCTGCAGATGGTAATCTGTCATCAGCATTAACCTTTTCAATTTTACTGTTTGTGTGTGTGTGTGTGTGTGTGTGCGCGCGCGCGTGTGCGTGTGTGTGCTTTGCCTGCAGGTATGCCTGGGCACCCTATGTAGGCAGTGACCCCCAAGGCCGGAGAGGGTTTCTGATCCCTCAAGACTGGAGTTACAGAGCCCTGCCATCTGGGTGCTGGGGTTTGAACCAGGGTCCTTTAGAAGATACATTGCGAGCCGGGCAGTGGTGGCGCACGCCTTTAATCCCAGCATTCGGGAGGCAGAGCCAGGCAGATCTTTGTGAGTTTGAGGCCAGCCTGGCCTACCAAAGTGAGTTCCAGGACAGCCAGGACTGTTTCACAGAGAAACCCTGTCTCGGGGGTGGGGGGGTGGGAGGGGGTGGGGGGGGATACATTGCTCCAGCCTCAGAATCAACTTATCAACCTTGGTTAGGGCTGCAGAGTTGCAACAGCCACCTCTGGCCTCTGCCAGGCTCCTCCCTGGTTGCTCCATATCCAGAGCAGAGACCAGAGATGGCTTAGCAGCCTGGCATGGCTTCCAGCCCAGCTTTCCTGGGTCCCTGGAGCTCCAGCTCCTTCTAGAAAGTTAAAGGTGGGGTTGTGCTAACCTACCTTGTTTACCTTGAGCCTCCTCTTCCTCTTCTGCAATGCTGAGTCCCAGAGCCAGCTCTCCTGCAGCCTCTGACACCGCGCCCCCTTGCCCTGTTAGGCAAGCCAGGCTGAGCTCCACAGTCTCTGGTGACCATAGTCTCTGCTTCTGCCCAATGCATAAGCACCCTTGGCTTCTTCAGTCTGCCTGCTTTTCTGAAACATTTCATGTCCACATGTCCTTTGCACTGACTTCCAGGAGGGCAGAGGTGGGCCTTATGTGCACCTGCTGATACCCAGGAGGGCTTCGGAACACATGCACCAAATAGGGGTCCTGTCTTCCACTCTTGCCTTCCCATTCGGCTGACCCTTAGGGCAGGCAGCAAATGTGGATGTTGGCTATTTGGGGTTGGTCCCTGGACATGCTGGCCTTGGCCAGAACTCTCCAGGACGTCAGTGCCATTCAGGCTCTGGTCAGGACACTACCATCTTTCCCTCTTCTATCCTGAGGAGAGGTCTCATGCCTAGAATTCCACCACACTGGAGGCTGAGGTCAGCCTGGGCTACATATCAAGAGCCTGTCTCACAAAACCATATAAGGACCAGAGAGATAGTTCAGAGGTCGGGGTGTGCACTGCTCTTGTGGATGACCCAGGTCCAGCTGCCAGCACCCATGCCAGGTGGCTTGCAATTGCATTTAACTCTAGTCCAGGGGATCCAACTTCCTCTGGTCTGCGCAGGCACCTGCACACACGTAATATAAACTCACACATGCGCGCGCACACACACACACACACACACACACACAAAATAAAGCTTTAAAACTTAAAGACAAACACACATGGCTGGGCAGTGGTGGTGCAGGACTTTAGCTCCAGCATTTGAGAGGCAGAGGCAGGTAGATCTCTGTGAGTTTGAGACTAGCCTGGTCTATCTACAGAGTGAGTTCCAGAACAGCCAGGGCTACACAGACAAACCCTGTCTGAAAAACCAATTACACCCCCAAAACCAAAGCATTATTCAGTAGGCTGAACAGTAAACTAGACAAACCTCTTGAAGGTGGAAGACAGAAAGAAAAAAGAAACCCAGCTCTGTGGGACAGCATCCCACGTACTTAGGAGTCCCAGCAGCCTGGCGTGTCCAAGCACCCGGTGCTCTCAGTACTTGCCTGTGTCTTCCCTGAGAGGGAACAATACGGCTTGAAGCTAAGAGTAAGGCTTCAGGAGACACTCCTAGGGCTGACCCTAACTGGGGTCCCTTGCTGTGTGACGACCTTGGGTCTCCCTGTACCTCATTTTTCTCATCTGACCCAACATTGCAAGATTAAGCAAGAGAAAAGACAACTCGAGGAGAAACTCTGGCCTGAGTGAGGCTCAGGAAATGTGTTTATTCCCAATAGAAGTAATCATGGCCGCCACCAGCATCACCCAGCATTCCTGTCCACATTTGGTCAGTGTGCAAAAGGACTTTTAACATTCTCACAAACAATGCTCGACACTATGTTCACGTAGTCTGCTTTTACGTTTGTTCTTCAGATTTAGTTTTTATCCATTTATGAACAGGGTCACATGTAGCTTGGGCTAACCTTGAACTCTGCCTCTATCTCCCCAGAAATAAGTGTGTGCCACCATGTCTAACTCTGGTTGATTCTGATTTTGTTTTTCTGCACGTATTATTGACTCTGAGCTCCAGGAGGGGCAGTGACATGTAGACTTGTGCCAACTGTTTTCTCCTCCAGGCTGCAGCTGGAGCAAGCTGGCAAGGACATGCAGCCACGACTAAAGTCACTATGTGCAGATTCCTTGCTCAGCCCCTTTCCACAAGCTCTTAGGTCTCTTATAATCCATCTCTGGTTTTGCCTCCCAGGGCACAGAAGCTCTTGCAGCCACTCACAGACTATTAAAGACACTTGAGTCTTGTGTCCTTTCAAGGTTTTAAGTTTCTCCAGAAACATCTATGATGGTCACACTCACTGTAGGGTACAGGAAAGGCACTTAGAAAATACCCGAATAGGAGAGCAGTGGGAATGGGGGTGGGTACAGGGACCAAATGGTCCACCCACACCCACCCAACATTCTTGGGCTGCCAATCTTAAACTTGGAATCTCTCCCCTTGGGGACTTCTTTTGTGTATGTAGTACAGGGAAAAAACCTTGTGCATGTTAGGTAAGTGCTCTACCACTGAGCAACAACAGTCTCAGTCTCCATCTTCATCAAACAGTGCCATTCATCTGGTCCAGTGCTCTCATTCAGGCCGAGGGGAAGGGGGACAGGAATGCTCCAGACTGGTGTCAAAGTGCCATGAAAGGCTGTCCTGACGCGCAGGTGCAAGCAACATGCTGCTCCTTGGAGGACTGTTGGATGTGGCCTGCCATGCTGGGGAACAGGAAGATGGCGACGGTCTGTTCTTTCAGCCAGACTGCTCCAGGAAACCTGGGCGGTGCTCTAGGTGGCCGCAGGGAGCAGCAGCAGGCAAAGCTCCAGAAGCCCATTTGCCTTGTTGACAGCAGCTCGGTCTGAGCTCAGTCAGGGAGAAATGACCCTGCCACTGAGCTGGGCCATTGCTAAGTGCTTCCAGGAGGAAACTGTTTTCCTGCTGTCTGTCAGAATGGCTAACTCTGCCAGATCTCAGCTAATTCAGCATCCCTTGGGGAAGACACCACCCCATACCCGCTCTGCATCTCAAATGCTCCCCTAGGCCAGCAAGGCACAGGGACTGCCATTGATTTTCACTTGTGCAGGCTGGCCTAACAAAATAATTCATCAAGTGTCTGTCTGCCCGTTCCTCCTAACTGCAATCAAATCAATGTCCCTGGCATCCAAAGGTCTGCAGATAAGACTCCAGGCTCTGCTGGGTCAGGATCAGCCCAGCAAAGACCTCACTGTAGCTCCCCTGCACATCAGTTAAAACCCAGGGGACCTGTTAGCTGATGCCCACTGCAGAGTGGGCCACACCTGCACAGGGCTCTGGAAACCAGCCAAGTCCCACTGGATTCAACAGGGCTTGGCAGAAAGAATACCTTCACTTCTTCTTAGTAGCTTCCAATCTCTAGATTTGGGAGGGTTGGGGGCTAACAGTATATTTATAACTACGAGGCTCTGTAACTGGCTAAGTGTCTTTGTTCCAGCTGTGACATAGGGGTTGACATCATCTACATGGATCTGTAACCTGTACAGCCAGGGATCAGACTGAGTTTCTAAGACCTGCTCTGCCACTGCCTGCCTGCAGCCTAGGAGCACACTCTCAGCCCTCCAGGTCTCACTTCCCCAGTCTGTACTGTGAACTGGAAACAGCGCCACCTCCTGGGGAGGAGGTGCATGAGGTAGCAGCAGAAGGGACCTTAGGTCTCCCACTGGTGACTTCCTTCCACCGGCACAGAGAAAAGGCCACACAGCAAGGAAGAGCGCTGAGGGCACGCACGGAGTCAACAGACAGAACGAACGGGGAGCACTGTGCCTTGTCTTTCCGGTGGCGGTGTCACTGAGGAATGACGGAGGGAAAGGGCTGGAGCCTGTCATGGACACTGTGGAGGGTCAGAAACTTTATTCATGGGCTTGTTGCTGCTTCTGAATACACAGGTCTCCTGCCATCCAGGACTCCCGTGAGATGGTGTCTCGTTGCACAAGATAAGGACACCTTACTTTTGCAGCCCCACCCTTTTCCGCCAGCACAGCTGGGAGACAGCCTGCTTGACGGCACTGGGTTCCTGCACCAAGGGATAAGGCACTTTGTGTTCGACAAGAAGGCGCTCACCGCTGGCTGGCAGGTGAGGTGTGGTGGTGGCCTTGAGGGGACTCCCTCACCCAGGCAGCTTTGTGGCCTCAGGACGGGATCATGCCTTTGTTTCTCTTCCGGTCAGCCATGGTTCTACGGCTGTGGTTGGCTCTGGTTGCCTTCTTAGCTTCTTTCTTCCTGCGCTCCTGGGTGGTTTCTCGGCTTTGCCCATGGCCCCGGGGGCTGCCCGTCACTGCTGCGGAATTCTCAGGCCGGTACCTGAAGGAGCAACACCCACCCCATGATGAGGGACACCAGTTGGAAGAGGCTCTGATGGGAAGACCTCCACAGTCCACCCTGGGGGTACCACTGAAGTCACACCCTGGCGCAGGTCCGGATAGGAAGGGAAATGGAGCCCCAGCCCTGGGCCTGATTTTCTCCTAGCCTCTGCAGATGGGCCCGTCACCTATCTGTGAGCATCAACTGTTAGGGGCTGGATGGCAGGCTCCTTCCCTCAGCCACACGTGGCCCCTACAAATGGGACAATGCTCTGCTTTTATACACCAGGCACTAACTTGGTCCCTTCAGCCCACCAGCCTCTGGAGTCTACTCAAAGCATTCCCTCAGGGAGCCAGATGGAAGAAAATCACAACAGTTTTGCTTCCTGATCAACAACCTGTGACTCCCTATTGCCTTCAGAAATCCAGTGTCTCTTGGCGAGGTCACCCACACCCAGAGCCTAGGCTGGACTAGACTCTCACCCCGGCCTCGGCTTCTGCTCTTGGCCCATTTGGCCAGTTTCTTCACTAGGCAAAAGAAGGATGTGGCAGTTGCCTCAGGGATCCTTGCTAAGACTCTCTGATAGACTTGTGTTCCCTGGACTGTTCACCCTAATAAAACTCCTCCACAGCCGGGCAGTGGGGGCGCACGCCTTTAACCCGAGTACCCGGGAGGCAGTGGGGGGCACGCCTTTAACCCGAGTACCCGGGAGGCAGAGGCAGGCGGATCTCTGAGTTTGAGGCTAGCCTGGACTAGTAAGTTCTAGGACAGCCAAGGCTACACAGAGAAACCCTGTCTGGAAAAACAAAACAAAACTCTTCCACACCCTTTCTACCCTAAGGACTTACTTAGCTCAAGTGCATCTGTGTCCCTACCATGACTCTAAGCCACTAAGGATGTGTCTTCTGCCTGGGCTTATTCTGCCGATACCAGCGAGCCTTGAACACAACCTTGCCATGCTGAGTGACAGATTTACACTGATTATGAGTGTGGAACACAGAGCTGAGTCATCTGGGCTCAACCCTGTTTATTCACTTGTTTCTGAGACAGGCTCTCACTATGTACCCTCAGAACCAGAGGCCCTCTTGTTGTGGAATATTAGTTGAAGATGTGTTACAGTTGTTTATGCTATGGAACATTTGTTTAATACTGTAAAGATGTGTTACTTTTGTTGATGTTGCATTTGTTTAACTCTGTGAAGCTGTGTTGCTTTGCCTGTCCAGAACACCTGATGGTCTAATAAAGAGCTGAACAGCTAACTGCTAGGCAGGAGACAGCATAGGTGCGGCTGGCAGACAGAGAATAAACAGGAGGAGAAAAGAGAAGAGGGAGGGGGGGTGGTCGGGGTGGGCGGGGGCAGCCACACACGAAATAAGAAGGAAGGAAAGAATGACAACAGAAATAAAGAGGTAAAAGTCCAGACAAGGTAGACAGGATAATTAGTTAAGGAAGGCTGGCTGGAAGTATGCCACACTAAGGCGGGCATTCATAGGAAAACAGCTCTCCGTGTGGTCACGCCCTCTGCCTTTGTCACCTGAGTACTGGGCTCGCATTGTAAGGCTCGGCTCTCATGTGTGACAGGGTTTTGCTATGTTGCCCAGATTGGTTTTGAAATCCTGGTTTTAAATGATTCTCCTGCTTCAGCCTCCCAAATAGCTAAGACTATAGGCACACACTTTGATTGGCTTCGATCTTTATGTGACTGACATTTAATGCTGTATGACCTTTACTAAGTTATTTAATGTCTCAGGGCAAAACTCAGAGTTCTGAGTTCGAGGCCAGCCTGATCTACAGAGGCCGCCTGGTCTACAGAGTGAGTTCCAGGATAGCCAGGGCTACACAGAGAAACTCTGTCTTGGAAAAAGAAAAAAAAAGCCCCCAGGGTTTTCTGCATGGCCAGCTGGGCTCGCCCGATGGGTCTCCTCTAGGTGAATTAACCCCTTCAATGCTCACCCCTTCCTGGCGAGGAAGGTCATGCGCCTGGCTTCAGCCTTTTCTCTCAGCACTGCAGGATCCTGGATGAAATGGTCCAGCTGTGGAAGGAAGAGAAGAGAAAATCCACATCCATGTGCTTTTCCATTTCCCTAGGCTGTGTGGAGCCATGCTGGAAGGAATCTTGATGCACCTTCGTGGGGACTGCTACAGCATGCAGGGTAGGCAGTCTTCAGGACTGAGCTGGCCGGTCCAGCTGAAGCTTCCTTTAGGGAGGAGGGAGCTGAAGGGACGCGGGCAGGCTGGTGGGGTGAAAGGCCCACAGCAGGCACATCAATGGGAGAGTGTGGGTTTGGCCGAGCTGGCCAACAGAAAGGACACAAAAGGCCATGGAAGCTGACGAAGGAAGGCCCCTGTTGGCAGGCTTGCCCTGAGACTTGGAGGTCAGGCCTCACTCTGGTGCCACAGCAGAGGGCTGTGTAAGAGCTCTTGAGGACAGCTTTCTATGCTCAGAGTGTGTGGTGGACCTATGCAGGGGAAAGTTGGAACCTCAGGAAACAAGCAGGCTTTGACATGTAGTGTATCTTAAAACAATCCAAAGGAGCAGAATTAGTGACATGGGAAGATGGTATACTTCAAATGCAAATCTGGACTTGCCCCTGGTTAGGCGAAGAGGAGGGATGGAGCCAAGCGGCTGAGAGCCCTGTGGCAGGTCAGGTACTTCCCATCACTTAATGCTAACTCCTGCCAGGCCCTCCACGCAGCCAGCCCTAGGAACATCTGCCTTTGTCCCTGTTGGGGGCTGCTTGGGACCGCAGAGTGTCTGGCTACTGTCCTCAAATGGAGCAAAATCACCTTTCATCTGTTTTCTATGTTGAGTTTCAAGTTAAGATTTCAGCTGAAGAAAAAGTTTAGCTGCTAAAACTGAATTTTCAGACTTATGAGGTCTAGCTGACCCTCCAGAGCCTCAGGGCTCCAAGTCTTCTCTGATTTTAAGAAGGCCAGCCTGGGCACAACAGCCTGCAGCTACCCTTCCTTCTTCCAGACCCTAGCACTTAGTGACTCAGCTGCTCCCAGACCCAGCCTCTCATCTGTCCCCTGGGGGCCCCCTGGGGGTCCCCCTGGGCAGTGGAGTGAGATCAAAGCCAGCAGCTCTCCATGGCCTGTGCTTGAAAGGACCCTCCCCAAACCAGCAGGGTCAGAGGCAGGAGAGTCAGACCCAGGGCATCTAACTGGCCCTTCAGAGCTGCATCTCTTTTATCTGGCACCTGCCCCAGGACGTACCTTGGGGGCCTCCTCTTCAACCTCCTCCACTTCATCATCTTCTTCCTCCTGTCCTTCTCCAGGTGCTCTGGTTCTCAGCACCTGAGGGATGGTGAAGGGCCTGGGGGTTGGAAAAGAAAGTGAGATCAAAGGCTGACTTGGAGAGTGGCCTCTGGTCTCAGGGAGAAGGCTGGGGAGGGGCACTGCTCAGGAGGCCAGGGAACCCCACAGGGGTCTTCAAGCAGGCTTTGCTTTAGTCCCCAGATTCTTAAAAGGTCCCGTGGTCTGATGTGGAGAGAGCAGGCGGTAGCTGAGCTGGGGCCCTAGGGATGGATCTCCAGTCTTCTTCTTCACCAGGGAAGCCCTGCTTTGATCTGCACAGGGAATCCCTACAAGATTCTGCTGAGAAAAATGCTCTGCACTTAGGAAAAAACATGACTTGCTAAGACAAAAAAAAAAAGCGTCATGGTTTGGTGTGGGCTGGGTGAAGCAGCAGAGGGTGGGGGTGGGGCCCCGGCTTCCTGACACTGGTGCGTGGCCTCACGACTTACCTGCGGCTGATGAGCTCATCGTCAGAGTCTGCGTCGTTGGCGCCCACCTGGTTGCCGTCATACGTGTCGTCGTACTCGTCCTCGTAGTCATCGACCTGGTATTCTCCCGGCTGCAGCGGGACCTGCAACAGCACTCGCGGGTCAGGGAACTGGGGTGCTGGACTGCCCACCCCCAGCAGAGGCCCGGGCGGGCAGCCTACCTCCTCCACTACCACACTGTACTGTTGGTAGCGATGCCGCTGCGCCTCCACTGCCCGCTTGTCGTTCACCAGGCTCCTCACGTTCTCCTCCTTCCTGGAGCCAGGGACAGCAGGGAGAGAGGGAGGACACCATCAGGTCTGGAAGACTGCGGAGGGAGGGCAAAAGGTCCAGAGACGCTGGCTTCACTTCTTGATACCGCAGACCCTGCTGAGGCCACATGCAGTTTTTGTCCTCAGCTCAGGAAAGGCCCAGGCACTCTTGGGGGAGGCGGGAGGGGTCTGGCCTCTTCCTCTCTCCGCGTCCCTACAGCGGCTCCCATGCCTGTTTTGCAGTGCCAGCTTCCACGTGAGAGCACCGTGGGAGGAGGGAAGTCTGGCAGCACAACAGCCGATGTCAGTTGTCGAAAGTGAGGACAGATGGAGCAGGAGGGGAAGGACACACCTGGCTCACACTGAACAGCGTCCCAGTGTCAGCAGGGCCTCAGGTCTCTTGACCATGGCTTTGCAAACTTGTAGAGGATCTTGGCTTGGCAGCCACAAACACAGACTCATGGAATGTGGGTGTTTTGGCCCTGCAGGGGAAAATCAATTAGAGATGCCAGGCAAGAAATCTAGCTTAATGATGAGATCTGATCTCTGGAATGTGTCAAAAGGAAGGGGTCTGAGAAAAAAAAAGTCAGACACAGAGCCATGCAGATTCTATGCAGATCTTCTAATGACTGGCTCTGGGTGGGTGGCAGGTGTCTGGGTCTGCAGGGCTGTCTGGGAGCCTGGGACAGGTTGGGACTGCAGCCTTAGTATGGTCAGGAGAGCTTTGCTGCCCTGGGACAGTCTTTATTAAGGGCTTCCTACACTTGATCTTAGCCAAAAGGCCGAGAAGCGATATTAAGGGCTTCCTATATGTCAGGCTATATTCTAAGGCTGAGCAGGGAGGAGATTCCGAGACAGGTCAGACATGTATCTGTACTCACAGGAGAGCTGGGGGTGAAAGGCACCAGAACATGCTGAATGGAGGTGGGCCACCACCCGACAGACAGGACAGAGGGTGCCAGCATGGGTCTGGAGGAAGGGCTGAGGAAATCCATGACAGCAGGGTATTTAATTGCACCAGGAGCCCTCAGTGGGACACAAAGGATGTTGCATTTGATTTAGATTTGAGAGATACCTGAGGTAAACAGGATCTTAGCTGGCTGCAGTGACTCATGCCTGCCTATAGTCCTAGTATTTGAGAGGCTGGGGTAGGAGAACTGCCAAGAGTTAAAGGTCAGCCTGGGCTACAGAGACCCCTACCTCAAAAAAACAAAAACAAAGCTGAGCATGGTAGCAAAAGTATACAATCCCAGCACTTGAGAAAGAAGCAGGAGGATGAGGAGTTCAAGGTCAGCCTCAGCTACACGGTGAGCTGGAGGCCAGCTTAGGCTACAGGAGCCCTTGTCTTAAACAAAACAACTAAAACAAACAAACAGAAAGGCCAATCCAGGAATCTTTCCCAGACGCCAAGATTGGGCTGTGGATCTGTGACAGTGGCCTTGGTGCTGCACCTGGCTCTCTTTGCCAGGTTGGTAAAGAGGTAGAAAAGTGGAAGATGGCGGCTGCCGCCGGTGGGCTGTGAGTGAGAGCAAAATTGGATGATGAACTGATGTGGAAATAAGAGGAACAGGCCCACAAAGAAAGACGTCAAAAAAGGTATACAGAAAGAGAGAAAGATAAAAAACTCAGAGACAAAAGATTGATGGATTAATTTAAGTTAAGAAAAGCTGGCTAGAGCATCAGAGTTTCTCTGTCTTCCTCGGGAATCCGCAGTTTGGATCGATCCTTCCCTCGTGGTCTTCCCAGGCCTGCGGGTGAGCGGATCGCCGGGAGCGCTGTATGAGCAAGCGGCGTGGTCGTAGCGTGCACAAGGAAGGAGCAGCGCTGGGACTCCCCGGGTGACCCTTCGGGGCGCGACAGAGATGGGTGAAGGCAAGAAGAGGAGCTACAAGATCCAGGGACGCCAGAACCCGCACAGTGGATGTTAATCACCTTGCTGATTGCTTCTCAATTGGGAACTAGTGGAGAGCACAGCCCGGGGCAGGACCTGAGCTCCGTGGCAGGGATCAGTGCAGCTGTGACTACAGAGGCAACGAGGGAGGACGCCGCGGTGCTCCCCGGAACCTGAAGGATTGAGGAGCCAGAGAAGGAGGAGGACATCAGGGGCCAGCCACCCAGCTATACAGCAAGCCACGGAGTAAGAGGTGTCTTTGGATCCTGTATTTCAAGAAGCTCTCAAAAGAACTTATTAAGACCACACAACCACCGAACCAGACCACCAGAATCGTAAGTATACACCTCACCGACTGAGAACAGGGGTGGTCAGCTTGCCCAGGGAACCAGATTTTTAGTTTCTCATTTCCTGGTGCTTGAAGTTTCTCATTTCTGAGGCTTGGAGGTGTAAGCCTGAAGGGTTAGGGTCTTACACCATCTGCACTGAGCAGAAAAAGAGATGAGTAGACGACAACGGAAAAATACAGGCAACAACATAAAGACCTATATGACAACACCAGAACCTACCGACCCTACAATTGTAAGTCCTGAATATACCAAGGCAGAAGAAACAGAAGAAATCAATCTTAAAAATGACGTTAAGAAGATGATAGAGGCCCTTAAAGAAGAAATAAAAAATACCCTTAAAGAGGAAATAAAAAATTTCTTCAAAGAGGAAACGAAAATTTCCATTAAAGAGGAAATAAAAAATTTCCTTAAAGAGGAAATGAAAAACTCCATTAAAGAGGAAATAAAAAATCCCCTTAGCCGGGCGTTGGTGGTGCACGCCTTTAATCCCAGCACTCGGGAGGCAGAGGCAGGCGGATCTCTGTGAGTTCGAGGCCAGCCTGGGCTACCAAGTGAGCTCCAGGAAAGGCGCAAAGCTACACAGTGAAACCCTGTCTCGAAAAACCAAA